>JAJOOR010006518.1:0-30138 GCA_036250505.1 Solanum acaule | reverse complement strand
TTTATTTTTTATCTTTTATACTTCATTTACTAACTAAACTATAAAAATATTTATAAGCTTCTAGAAATATATTTTTTTTGGCTTGAGCACCCACGACCGAGGGTTCAAGTCCCGGTAACACCCTATATTTTTTGTTGAAAAAAGCAAACGACAACTTCTTCATAGTGTTGTTACTCTTCTTTTTATATACATTTTCACGGTTGTTTTTCAAATTTATTTTTTATCTTTTATACTTCATTTACTAACTAAACTATAAAAATATTTATAAGCTTCTAGAAATATATTTTTTTTTGCTTGAGCACCCACGACCGAGGGTTCAAGTCCCGGTAACACCCTATATTTTTTGTTGAAAAAAGCAAACGACAACTTCTTCATAGTGTTGTTACTCTTCTTTTTATATACATTTTCACGGTTGTTTTTCAAATTTATTTTTTATCTTTTATACTTCATTTACTAACTAAACTATAAAAATATTTATAAGCTTCTAGAAATATATTTTTTTTGGCTTGAGCACCCACGACCGAGGGTTCAAGTCCCGGTAACACCCTATATTTTTTGTTGAAAAAAGCAAACGACAACTTCTTCATAGTGTTGTTACTCTTCTTTTTATATACATTTTCACGGTTGTTTTTCAAATTTATTTTTTATCTTTTATACTTCATTTACTAACTAAACTATAAAAATATTTATAAGCTTCTAGAAATATATTTTTTTTGGCTTGAGCACCCACGACCTTTAAATCCTGGATCCACTACTGTCGGCTCTTAATACACGATCTCTTATTAATATTTTGGTTCGTTAATATTTTATCTGTCTCATCTTAGTTGTTCATATTCCCTCACATTTTCAGAACTTTACAAATTTATTTACATTTTAAAAAATAATTGTAAGGATAAAATAGGAAAAAAATAATTACTTCTATGTTGAGTTTATAAATTAATTAATAATTTAAAATAATTATTTTTTAATAATATGGATGATTAATACGAGACGAAAGGGGTAGTAATAACTTGGACTTTTTTTTTCCTTCGACCATGTGAAAACTTTGAGATTTGAGATGCATATTAGGAAGTAGTCAATTAATATTTTCCTATGTTTTTCTTTTCAAGAAGTGATAAACTTGAGAAAAGTCAACGTGCATTCATTCTGATTAATTATTTTGGTAAAAGGACCTACTTATTATACGTACATCGAAAGTAAGAGGAGTTTTATACGTATGTTTTGAGATAAAGAAAAAAAAAAGGAAATATTTAAATATATTGATAATATTAAAAAATATATTACATTATCTTGGTTTTATTATTTTTATTTATTGTCCCGATTCAAAATCTTTATACATATTTTATCCACTTTGAGTAAATAACTTTATGGTTTTCTAGTGGTCGCTACAAAAGGGTTGAAATTAGCTAACACAAATTTGAAATAATATATCGCTAGAGAACAACATATTTTTTTCTTTAGTTATAAAATTTATTTATTACTAATTTTTTATTTGTACGTAATGAATTACGTTATTATCAGGCTCAAAAACATGCATATTATGTGAATTGACACTATAAAATTTCGATGTCTACTCACCTCTTATTTGGATAGTGTGAACTTCTCAATGACGTCTGATTCCCCCAAATTGTATCTACGACGAGATCGTTTATTCTGGATTACTATGTGTAAAAGTAGGAAGCAACAAAATAAAAAAAATAGATTACTAAAATAACCTTATAAATTTTTTATTGATTATAATACTCTTTGAAAGAAATTCTACAGAATTTGAAGGGTTACTTAATAATTTGGTAGAGTGTATAAGAATAATGCAAAATATAGTGTATTAGTAATGTTTGCATTAGTAATGCTTGTATTAGTTATGCTTGCATTAGTTATGATGAAATTTTTTTATGCAATGTTTGGTTTGATGTATTAAAAATATTATGCATTACATAATTTTTTTAGAAAAAATATTTGTTTACAAAAGTACCCTCCACAAATATAGTGGAAAGGATGTAAAAAAAGTTTTTGAGGACAATTGTGTCTTTAATAATGTTAATGCATGCATTAGAACCCATTGCATTACTAATGCATAGAAGTATATTGTATTAGTAATACACTCTTCAATACACAATAGAGTGTATTACTAATACAAACATTAGTTATGCATAGGTTAGAAAAGTGTACCAAACAATGTACTACTAATACATCAAGCTAATACAAGCATTATTTTCTCTAATTTACTCTACCAAACGACCCCTAAATTCAATATATTGACCATATTCATCCATCTACTATGCCTATAGCTATTGGTGAAATATGTAAAGACATGTTTTAGACTTTAATTTCCCTCATTCCATTTCTTTCATTAATTCCTTTATTCATCCATCAACTATGCCTCTAACTATTGGTGAAATATGTAAAGACATGTTTTAGTCTTTATTTTTCCTTATTCATTTTCTTTCATTAATTCCTTTAAATTCTTACATAAAGTTTAAGTTATAATTCTCCAAATTAATTAATTATTTTTCTCCTATTTAAGACTCAATTACAAGAAAAAAGTACATCATCTCCCATTATAAAAAAAATGTTTTGTTATTTTCCTTGAAGAGAAAAATCGAGATAATTGATGTTCCTTCTTGCCTAATATCTCTTATTTATGTGAAAGTTCTTTATGTATTTTTCTTGATCAATTACAATAGTTTGTAATTATTTTATTGTTGATCTATTTTTATTCTGTAAGTAGATTACTAAGTCAAAATGAACAAACATTTATCATATAGTAATGGTTTTTCTTTCACAATATTTGTGGGTTTCTTCGTCTATAATATAATAGAGATCAATATCCCCAATGGATAGTTAGGATGTCTACTTTCAACATGGATGTATATTTGATTGTGTGGAAGATGTGATGAATACATTATTGTCTTTGAGAAACGCGTATCGCATGGTCTCAAAAACTAGTATTATTAAAAGTAGGAAGCTCTAAAATACAAAGTTGGATTACCGTTTTGCTCTTACATTAAATTATAATATTATAAATAATTTAATCTCTTCCACATCATGTATTCATCATCCAATAACACAATTGCTTTACCCTCTTTATTTTTGGACAAAAACATTCTTATCAAGTTCATGTCTTTTTTCGTGATTGCTTGACAATCTCCATTATTTTTATTATCCTTTTATTTATTTGTTCATGTTTATCTGAATATCATTCTTTAGGTATTTTTGTTGACAATTATTTTCTCTCTCGGTAAAAGTAATAATGAAGTGAATTCTCTATTTCTTTCCTTTAAATGTTAGAACTTTGAACAATTTTGTAATCATCGTATGATATTATTCTAAAAAATTATTCTTTTCTCATTTCTAGATTGACATGTTTTTGCTTTCATATTATTTTGGTTTGTAGATTTGTCAGATTTGATTTGAAAAGTTAACGAAAAGGTCAACATACGATTTTTAGGATGTTCAGAAATCGATATATCATCAAGTTCTTATACTCAAGTTTACGCATTGTTTAATTTGAATACTCACTTTCATTATTTTGTAGTTATGATTGAGATTTATGCATTTTATAATTAATTTAAGCATTTTTATAAATATAAGTTTTTAACTTTTATTTTATAAAATTTTGTATGATTTTATTTGTATTTTTATAATTATAATCTTTTTACACAAAAATTGTAAAAAAAAATCATCAATTTTTTTCTAAAAGAAAATAGAGAATATATTTTGTTGGTGTTTATGCTTTTAATATTAAAATTGGAAAAGGGTCAAAATTACCCTTAAACTATGCGAAATAGACCACTTATACCCTCCGTTACATTTTAGGATAAAAAATGCCCCCGCCGTTATCCTAAGAGACCACAATTACCCTTAAAACTTAAAGTAATTTGGCAAGCCACATGGCACTAATTTCACCACATAGGCTTGCCAACTAGGATACCCACTAAATTTTTTTATCCAATTAATAATTCAACCCTAACCCATTTTTGCTAGATCCAACCCACTAAAATTAGGAGGGAAACATCATCTTTTGTTCAATTGAAGGTGTTGTCCCATGAAGCAATCGGGGTATTTATATCACATTGTGAATGGAATTCGATACTCGAAATCTTATAGTATGGGGTGCCTATAACGACATGGCCATTGCACTCAGAACAGCAGGTAAATGCATTTCAATTAGTGAAAGAAATAGGAGTAGCAATAGAGATCACACTGGATTACTGCGAGAGGACTAAAGATCAGCCTATAGTAACAGCAGAAGCCATCGAAAAAGGGATAAGTAAATTGATGGAAACTAAGTCTGCGGTAAAACATAAAGCAAAGGAGATGAAAGAGAAGAGCAAGGGCAGCGTAATGGTAGGTGGATCGTCATACTTGTCCCTTGGCAAACTTATCAATGAATTACTGAAAAATGCAGCTTTGCAACCCACTAAAATTGGCAACCCACAGCAAAAGATGATGATGCAGTCGTGGTGCAAGTGAGCTAAGCTCGTGAAAGTCTTCAAAAAATTCTCATGTATGTGGTGATCAATTGAATAGTGAAAACGGAATGAGGTGAAAAGATGATGTTTCCCTCCTAATTTTAGTGGGTTGGGTCTAGCAAAATGGATTAGGGTTGAATTATTAATTGGGTCAAAAAATTTAGTGGGAATCCTAGTTGGCAAGCCTATGTGGCGGAATTAGTGCCATGTGGCTTGCCAAATCACTTATGTTAAGTCTTAAGGGTAATTGTGGTCTCTTAGGATAACAGCGGGGGCATTTTTTTATCCTAAAATGTAATGGAGGATATAAGTGGTCTATTTCTCATAGTTCAAAGACAATTTTGACCCTTTTCCGTATTAAAATTAAATTATTAAGTGCATATGTTAGTGAGTATAAGTTGACAAGAATGTGGTCATTATTGTGGTGTAACTCTTGTAACCACTATTGTCATGATCTACCATTAATTTACTACGCATTATCTTCCTATTCATTGTAAGGAAGAATTTCTCACCTATAAATAGTGATGGTCTTACTTTGTATTGGGGAAAAGAGAAATAATGTTAGAAAAGATGAGAAGTTTATATCGAGATTAGTGAGTGAAAGAGAGAGTTGAGACAAAGAAAAATATTCTAAGTCTTCAACTATATTCACTATATAAAAGAGAATAATTATATGTTGAAGGAAGGTGTTCTTTTGAGGAGTTTTGGACTCTTCAACTAATCCGGAGTTGCTTGAATTGTACGATGTTGTTGAACTGTTGTATTCTAAAGAGGACAAGTCAAGAGTATTACTGCTGGATTGGTGTAGATTATGCCGCAGTAATTTATTATATTTGTGGTATATTACACCAACATATTTTAGCGCTCTGATTCGAGAAATTTGGATGTATTAGAGGTTTAGCACAAAAATTGTGAAAGTTTTCATCATTTTTTCTTTATAAGGAAATCGAGAATATATTTTACCACTTGATTCGGGAAATTTTACCCCTCATAAGAAGTATACCTCTTTTTCATTTACCTTTATTTTCTTTCATTTTCTTGATAATAAAAGTATAAATATATTTATTGTTTATTATGGAGTGTGTCAAGTTGAATATGAACAAATAAAAATAGACGGAATAAGTAATTAATTAAATTATTTTGAGATTGTTGTTTATATCTCCACAAAATAAACGTGATGGCTCATGTGGTGGCAAATTCAACAAGTTCTTTTTAAAATATCTTTTTATGAGAAGAATTGAGATAGCACGACTATTAAATAATCTTTTAGTACTGAAATATAATCAAATAAGAGCACGTACACACATATAATATACACATACACACATAACACAAGTAAAATTCTAATTTCATGAGATTAGCTATTGAAATCTAAACTTTTACCTAAAAAATTTCTTGAATATGGTGAACATCAGCTAGCTGGAGCTTTGAGGACAAGAGGGACAACACATAAATTTAATGATGTAATTTCTTACCTTATGTTCTCATTTGTGTTGGTTCCAAATTCAGTGACACTCCCATCTCAAATTGTGATTTTTCGTTATTTTTAAAAATAATTATCTCAAATTATTTATCATAGTATAAGATTTTTTTTTTCATTTTAATTCTTCTTATAAACGATAAATACCTCAATAACAGTAATGTAATGATTATTTAAAATATCCGTAAAAAATAAGAAAAAATCTTTTTGGCCAGAATGATATTTTATCTATGTTATTTTACCTTTTAAAACATTTTTACCCTTTTAACTTTAATATCTTTTAACTAAAAAATGGAAAAAAGATCAATTTATTTTCAAATAAAAAATATTATAGTTTTTTTAATTTTCTGGCCATTTAGCACTTTCCAAAAAATAAAATAGTTATAGAAAACACCTCGAAAATAATATGTTATAGTTTTGCTAACCTTGAACTTAACATCGTTATTTAATTTCATTGTATGCTATGATTACGTTTATTATGATAAGCTCTATTAATTAGCTAGCTGGTCATCATGTTCGAATATTTAGAGCATAATACTTCTTTAGTTTTATTTTGTTAATGGTGGTAAAAAATAAAAAATACTAATCATGTATTCCAAAGTATTACTTAATTATAAGTTCCGCCCGGCGCCCAGGAGGAAAAAAAAATAGTAGTACTGAGTACTAGAAAGGAAAAATATATAATTATTTTTATATATTATGGTATACAAAATATTAAATGAGGGTGATATATCTGGAATAAATGTACAGGTACAGTAATTTTTAATGGGTTAACAGTTTATTCGATAAGGAAATTGAATAATTCACCCCATATCAATAAATCGTTAATTGTAAAATTTTAATCCATTCCTCAACCGTTTATTCGATAATCTAATATTAATAACCAATAAACTAATTTTATGATCGACTCGATTATGATTCGATTTTGAACACCCCTAGACTTGATTATTTTTTCATTAAAGAACAAAATTTTCTCCCTATTATAGTTAATATATAATACGTACCATTTATACTAGTTACTACATAAGGGGCACGTGCTTAACCAAAAAGATAACAAATCAAATTCATTAAGTTAAACATGGATGTTGGCAGACTAAACTTGGTTATAAAGTATCATTAGTCAAATAATATCAAACTTTTATAAGAAAAAGTTTCTTTATAAATTAAAAGAGACTTATATATATATATATATATAAAAGATGTATATTCAAGAATAGTCCGTTTGCTTTGTATTTGAAGCTTCATGAATTACGTACAACTGATTTTCATTTCAATGAGATATATAGAAAAAAAATGCAGAATGACCTGGTAGACCCTTATACTTGGTTTAGACTGTCAACTGGACCCTTCTACTCATGATATTGTCAACTGAACACTTAAACTCAATGAAACACAATTTTTTGAACCCTTTTGACTTCACGTGCACTTCAAACACACAATGAAAATAACATGTCACGATCCACATCATATTTTTAGTGACACGTCACTTATTTTTACTTAATTTTAAGAAATTTTATTTTATTTTCTTTTCACTTATTTTTTACTTATTTAAAATTTTCATTATTTTTCTTTTTCACTCCGTTTCTTCCTCACACTAACTTTATCATTAACCATCTCCCTCCATTTTTTTTTAATCAAAGACACCGTTATCATCTTACATCCTTATTCCTTACTAGTTATTACTACCTTAAATAACTAAAAAATATCATTGTTCTCCAAGTTTTCATTGTTCATAATTTTTCGCCATATTTTTTTTTACCAAGGTCTTCATCCACCACTTGAACCATTGTGAATCTATTTCCCCCATCAATGCTAATGAACCACACTAAAATATCTTAATATATTCTAATATATATACATGTTCCACTTAATTTTACAAAGACATACCATAATCATTCTTCACTCTCCAAATTCAAAATAATCAGATCTCTATCACTCAGCCGCCTATAAATTACCCCTCCCCATTCCCCCAATAGCTTCTCTTCATATATTTTTATCTCGCAAAAACTGAAGCAACTACTTCTGAAAAATGATTTCTGAAATACATTTTGCAAACATATTAAAGATTATAAAAATGGGGAAAGGGAGCAAGAAAGAAAAATGGGGACTAGGTGGGGATGGGGAGAACGACAGTAATGTTGGGTAGAAAAGAAAAGAAAATGGGAAAAAGAAGATTTGTCTTTTCATTCATTTTTTCTTTTCTTTTAATTAATTTTAGTCTCAATTTTTTTTATTTACGCTCTTTTAACGCGTGAGATCACACGTTCGTTCCAGCTCGACTATTAAGTTGCCACATAGGATTGGTCAACGCTTAGAGGGGTTTAAAAATATTGCATTTCATTGAGTTTATGTGTTCAATTGGCAAAGTCATGAGTAGAAAGGTCTAGTTGATAATCCGAGCTAAGTATAAGGATCTCCTAGGTTATTCTGCCAAAAAAAATTCTAGTAGCTTATAAGGTGGACCCATGGCCATTGGCAACCCATTTGCATTGCTGGTTTTCAGCCATCGATTTTGATGGTTCCTTTTTTTTTTTTTAATCTGCCAAGACAATTATTTATTGATTTTTTTAAAAAGACTCAAAATACTACGAAATTATTAAAAAAAGAAAAAGGACTTTCTCTTCAGTGGTTCAATAACACTGATTCAGAAAAAAGAGGAAAAAAAATAAAAATAAAAAAAACTACCTTTTTATCTTCTTCATCTTCCTTTCCATTCTCATCTCCCACATTCAACTGAAAAACAAATATATATATAGAGAGAAAAAGGAAAACAAAAACTGAAAAAGAAACCAACAAAACAGGAAAAAGACTTAATCTTTTCTCTGTATTTCATATTCTTTAACCGTATATTCGCATAAACTCTGATTGATCTTTAATGGATCTGTAGATCTAACGTTTATTGGCTACGTTTTATTGTCATTTTCACACTCTGTGGTTCAGTAATTGACCGGAAATTATACCATATAAGGCCTAAACTCAACTGTGAGTCTTCTTTTTTTCTTCTTTATGTAGGAGAGAAATTGTTAAAGATGTGAACTTGGTATGGTTTTTATATTCTCTGTGAGTTTTTACTGTTCTTTTGTTCATTTTGCACTTATGGTTTAACTGGGTTTTGTTTTTTACAATCTTTAAATTGACCCCTTTTTGTTTTGGACGGTAATGGGTTAGTTTGACTCTGCTTTTTGCCCTAAGTTGTTTTCAAATCTTGGGAGATTTTGTTCTTGCTGTTGAAATTGGGATTATGGGATTTGTTTAAGCATACTGTCTTGTTTAAATCTTGGTGAAGTTATTATCCAGTTGAATCTCTTGTTGTATGGTTGTTTCCAATTTGCAGAACAAAGGGAGTAGTGGTGAAAGTTTTTAGTTTTTGAGAGCTGTTGCATCCGTTTGGATGCTGAGGAATTGGCGGTAAGCAAAGGTGAAATGAGGGATGTTATCAAGGTTGATAAATTTCTTGAAGGCATGTTGCCGGTCATCGGCGGATCGTTATGTACATAGTGGTACAGATTCAGCTGGACGGCAAGATGGACTTTTTTGGTATAAGGACAGTGGACAACACTTACTTGGTGAGTTCTCTATGGCAGTTGTTCAGGCCAACAATTTGCTGGAGGATCAAAGCCAGATTGAGTCGGGTTCTTTGAGCTTGCTTGATTCTGGCCCATATGGAACGTTTGTTGGGGTATATGATGGTCATGGTGGGCCTGAAACATCGCGGTATATCAATGATCACCTCTTTCAGAATCTCAAGAGTAAGCATATTGGATTTTTTTTTTTTTGACTAAACTGCTAATCTGCCAACTGCCAACTGCCAAGTATTAAGTTGCATAAGTTGATTGGTAGTAATACAGGGCAGCTTGCCGGATAGTGTTTGTAGAATTAGTAGTTTGATAGCTTGATCTTGATTACACTGCAACTTAAATATTGCAGGGTTTGCAGCTGAACAAAATTCCATGTCTGTTGATGTAGTACGAAAAGCGTTTCAAGCAACAGAGGAGGGATTCATTTCTCTAGTTGCTCAGCAGTGGCTAACGAAACCTCAGTTGGCTTCTGTTGGAGCATGCTGTCTGGTTGGGGTGATCTGTGATGGGACCCTTTATGTTGCCAACCTTGGTGATTCCCGGGCTGTTTTGGGGAGACTTGTCAGGGCTACAGGAGAGGTTCTAGCCCTTCAGCTTTCAGCTGAGCATAATGCAAGTATTGAGTCTGTCAGACAGGAATTGCATTCTATGCATCCGGATGACCCACAGATAGTCGTTTTGAAGCATAATGTATGGCGTGTAAAGGGTCTGATACAGGTATGTTTTTGAGAATGGTAACAAGGCGTACTCTAGACTCTAGTTTGCTAGTGTGTGGTCTCATCTTGCCTCTTAGTTAAATGCAAAAATCATTATTGCACTCGTATTCTATTCTCATTCATTTGCAGGTTGCCAAGTGTATACTGGCTTTTGTCATAGTTTTTTACACTCCTTGAAGCTGAAGTGAATTAAAAGCCTGTGATTGTTTCCCCAGTTGTGTCTGTCTTTTTGATACCCCAAATACCTTATCCTTCTGTTTTGGTTTGCTTAATGAGGGATGGATGGAGTATTAAACTTCCAATTGTATCTAACCGCATGGCTAGGTTTCTATCCTGCATTATGTCCTTTTATGTGCTTTACCTGGATTCCTGTTTTTCTAATTAATTTGTTTCTTTACCTCGCAGAACATGTATTTACTGTTTTGAGAATGTTTTTAATCTTTTATATATTAATCTGTCAGATTTCGAGATCTATTGGCGATTTATATCTCAAAAATGCTGAGTACAATAAAGAGCCATTGTATGCAAAATTTCGTTTGCGAGAACCCTTTACAAGGCCCATATTGAGTGCGGATCCAGCGATTTCAGTGCATGAACTCCAGCCACATGATCAATTTCTCATCCTTGCTTCTGACGGTCTTTGGGAACATCTTAGCAATCAAGAGGCAGTTGATATTGTCCAAAATAGCTCTTGCAAAGTATGATCCTTCACTTGAAAGCATAAAATATCTTATTCTTCTTTTAATTTCTTAAAATTATTTATATAATGTCATGGATTGAAAGTTGGTCTTATTTTCCTTGGGCAGTGCCTGTCTATATTTTAAGCACATTACAAACTGAAACCACGTAGCCTGGTAGTTCTTTCTTTGCTAATCACCGCATTATTGCACTGAAAGCTTTAATTATAATGTACATCATGTTACATGGTATTCACTTATTAGTGTGCTGATTTAGAGAGCAGATTATTTCAGTAATAACATCTTGTAGTCACTTATTATATTGCTCGTATAAAGCACAATGTGTTAAAAATCCTTGACATACCAGAAACAAATTGAACTCCTAATCTTAGATCCTCATCTATAGTCGATAAAAGGCAAAAATATATGTACCACGAGCACACCCATTTGATGAAAACATTAGTTTCCTTAACAAAAGCTATCAGATTAACAAACGACAATTACTTTGTGAAGTATGAAATATGGAAATAAGAAACTTCAAAGTTCATTGTTCGGATGCTTGAATGGAAGTGCAATGGGCTTATACTTCCCTGTCAAATTCCCTTTCGTGTATGTTGTTCCGTGTGTTGCCAGCATGAATATGGTTGAGGTTCATCTGAATGTTGATGGATTTCAATGTTGAGCTTATTAGGAAAGTAATTACATTTTCTATATTTCATTCTTCAGGGAAGTGCTCGGCGGCTTGTAAAAGCTGCACTGCAAGAAGCGGCAAAGAAAAGAGAGATGAGATATTCTGATCTGAAGAAGATTGATCGTGGTGTGAGGAGACATTTTCATGATGATATCTCGGTCATAGTCGTGTTTCTTGATTCAAATCTTGTGAGTAGAGCCAGCTCACTTAGAGGGCCCTCTGTATCTCTGAGAGGAGGTGGTATGAACTTCCCAGCAAAAAGTCTGGCTCCCACTCCCACATAACTTGGTACTGCTTTGTATGCTTTGCTGTATCCTTTCTGAAACTTCTTATGACAAGATCCTTTAGTAGATTAAAGAGAAATAACAGAAAGTGCGGCACTAATTTATTCTTTTGTTGTGCAATGTAATGTTTTTGTTGTTCAATGTAACGTTTAACTTGGAACAGACGTCTTTATTAACTTTATTAGTAGGCAAGAAGATCAAATTTTCTTTCTTGAGGATGAACTTCTCTGCTTATATTCTATCAATTTTACTTTCTCACTTTTCTGTGGTAATAAATGTAAATGAACGCCTCTCATTTTGAACCCACTAACTACAGTTTTTCCTGGAAATGGATTCTTGACTGTTGATTTCAGACACTGTTTTCTAGTTCGGTTACCATTGGCCATGGATGGACGTTGATTTTTCGAGGATTTTATTTGTCTAATATCTCGAATTCTTGGCTCCTAATATTCAGCCGTCAGGAATTCGCTGATAAGTTTATATTTGACAGTACCCCAATAACACCAGTGCTTGCTAGCATCTTCCAGAAGCAGCAGTGAATAATGGACCATGTACGTTATTGGCATTATTGGTTTGATTGACCAACAGTAGTATGTGGGGGACAGCTATAAATTGACCATTTCTCTGAATTCACAGGTCATCAAATCATCTATTTTTGTCTATTTGATATTTCATGATTTAAGATGCTATTTCCTGATAATTGCTAACTGGAATAAGTTGTGATAACTTAACTAGTTTTATGCTAACTATCAACTCACTGCTACCCGAGCTTGAGACCAACAATGTGAGTAAGGCACATGTTACAGTAGCTGTTGATTGCAGTGTAATGACTAAATTCTAGTAAGATGGGATAAATATAAGATTTATATGACAATGAAACTCAAATATCAAAGTATGATCCCTTCCTTTTCTACTATTCTGCCAAATACAAAGAAGGTAGGTACTGTTTTTAGAAACCTTTTAACCAAAGTTCTCGGGTTTAAGGCTTGAGAATGGAGAAACTCCCAATAGAGAGAACCTAAAATATGTTCTTTGCCGACTTACATTAATCAAACTTTAACTGATATTATATGTTAAGCCTATGCTCTTCGTTTCCACTTGTGCTTGTTTCCTCGGAAGTTCCTGTCAGTTCAAATGAGTCATCTTCAAAGCTTATACTATGGGTATCTAAGCATCTCAACTTTGCACTCCCAAAGGATAGGCCATCTATGTCCATGTAAAATTTCTGCAATCTAATGCCGTCTATGCTAACTGAACTTTGAGAATAATCAAGTTGTTTCATTCTATGGCTTCCCCTTACGAGTGATCGGTTTGACAATTTGAAGGAACCATTTGAAGGTTGTTTATCTATGATATTTTCTGCAGAAAAGAAGGCAGTCTCCAGTTCTTGCCACACTTGAGTCATGGTAGGCCTTTCTTTGGGGACTTTGACCACACATTTCAGTCCTAGTTGTCCCATCTTCAACATCATTTCCATGTTGCATTCCTCCATTAAGAGATTAGCATCTATTATTTCATCGATGCTTCCTCGTTCTAAGCTAGGTCTTGCCTGCATAACAAACAATGCAGGAAATTAGTTGAGAAAATGAAATTGTGCGAGGCAGACAACTTAGAATGTTTTGTACATTGCAACTATTACCCAATCTATAATGTGATAATTAGGATGACCTCTAGTTTTCTCAACTACAGGTCTAGCAGCAACAAGCTGCAGTAATATAACACCATAGCTGTAGACATCAGTAAACGGAGTCAACTGGAGAGACGTACAGTAGGCAGGGTCAAGGTACCCTGGTGTGCCCTTAATCTGACTGCTAACATGTGATTGATCCCCAATAGGACCTGATTTCACTAGCCCAAAATCTGAGACCTTGACTTCAAAATTTTCTCCTACTAAGATATTGCTTGGTTTTATGTCCCGGTGAATTATACTTGGTCTGATCCCTTCATGCAGATGAGCTATCCCTGGGATTGCAAGTATTAGCCCGTGTCAAAACTTTGTCCTCTTATCTATTATTGATCAACCACATAACACACTAAAAAATTACCTTTAGCAGCTCCTATAGCTATCGTCACTCTCTGCCTCCATGTTAAGCTCCTTCCGCCCCTCCCTACAACAAGCATTTCCACAAAATGTTAAGCTCCAGAACTAAGCAAGAAATCATGACTCTGGAGTTGGAACTTTACCCATGATGTAGTCTAACAGAGAACCGTTTGGAACATACTCATACACCAGAATTTTTGCTCCCTTTGGACCTGTTGATGCATAAAACAACATGATGAACCTTATAATCTTTGACTGTAATATTAATAAAGCATGATGAATTTACCAGCTCCTTGGCAGAATCCCACCAAGCTAACGAGATTTTTGTGCTTCACTTTCGAGACCAACCTGATCTCTGTGTGCAGATATCAGTTGTATCAATTACTGCAAAATCTCAGGCGTCTAAACAGAAAGAGGTATGCTTGATTACCATTTTCAAACTCTTCAGTACTTGTGTATAATTCAGTATGCGCCTTCTTTATAGCTAGTGTTCCCTCCCCATCAAATGTCCCTCGATAGACATTTCCAAATGCACCAGAACCAACCAGACACTCTTGACTGAAATTATTAGTTGCCTTCTGTAATTGTTCCAACTGGAAGGGCTTCAACATCAGTTGTTCAGCTTTTAGAGTTCCTAATTACACCCAGAAAATGTCAGTAAAGCAAAAATTCAGGACAAGAAATAGTTTTTCAATGTTCCATGACGAAGAAATAGTATCCCTTGAAGATTCACTAACCTTTTTGGTTCTCTGGTAACCTAAAGCATGCAAAAAGCTTTCTCTTGAAGCAGTAAAAAATTGAACAACCAAAAAATAGTATCAAAATTCCAGCTGATACTCCTCCCCATATGTGTTGCTGACTTTGAAAGAAACCTCTACTCATTTTTGTTTAAGTTTATCCCACATCTATTCTGCTATGCCTTCCATGCCTTAATTTTTATTTGCATTCAACTGCTTTACTAAGTGAGCTAAAGCTAGAATAGGTAGGTCTGAAATACTTATTCAAAAGGATTTAGCATCTCTGCCGGCTAGCTATTCATTTGTTGTCTTTCCATGCCAATCCCAGACTTGGTCAGTTATCCTTCTGTCCAAGCGGCACATATGGCCAAAGAGGACATGCAAACAAGTAGATATGCAGAAATATTCATATGAAAATGACTTCACAGTAAAAACCAGAGAATGTGATGTATTCATTTCATATTATATAAAGATATATATAACTAGGGAGAAGCTTCTAATTGCAATGAAATGATGGTCATGTTTTCCATTATATTATATAGTTGTTGGCAGCATCAGACACTGTATTTAGGAAAGACATTACTGTCTGCTTTATCTTATTAGCAGTATTAAAGATACCTACAATAGGTCCCTTGTTACATTAGCAGCAAGACAAACAATGTCTTCATAATCAAATAGGGTATACTACGTCTATAAAATTCATTGCAGAGCTGTACAATTAAGTCGCGAACAACTTGTAAACATTAAGAATTCAAGAACCAGGATCATCATCCTCTCGTCCTACCTTGATTCTCAAGAACAAAAAGATCGAATGTACATTCAATTGAACAAGTACAACAACTATGTTCTCGGAACAAGTCATACCATATCGTTTTCTTTCTTGATAGTACAATTTAATGCACAATTATTGCATGAAAATGATCTCGAAACATTTATGAATCCATATACAAATAAATCAAGAACACTCAAAACTTCTACTTTTACACAACTGGGAAAAAACTCAACCAACATTAAGCTATACATTAATCAGAGCTCTATCTTGTAACAAAGTTTCTGCTGCTATTTTCCCAGAAACTAAAGCTCCATCAAAAGTAGCACTAGTCACATAATCTCCACAAATGTACAAGCCCGGTTTTATTTTCGGGTTCTTCTTCAAGTTAGTGGGTGGGAATTGGTTCGGTTGGGCAAACCCGATCCTGTACATCCTCAAGTAACTCCATGACCCAACTACCGACTCCCCAAACCAACCCGATAGCTCCTTCGAGACCCGATCCACCAAATCCTCATCTGCCACATCACCATAAAGCCCCACAAGCGTGACAGAAACCAGTGCCTTCCCTGCCGGAGCATAAGAGGGAGCCACATTGGTCGCGAAGAACATGTTATTGACGATTCCTTTACCCGACCCGTTAAGAAGAAGAACCGGATCCTGCACCGGAACTTTGCCTTGGTCAGCTGAAAAATACAAACATACTGTGCTCCGAACCGGTTGCCGAACCTCACCGGTTTTTTCTCCCGCCAATAACTTGACAGCTTCAGGCTCTTCAACTGCCAATATTACCCCAAATTCACTTTCCAACATTTCTCCATTTTGTAATGTCACTCTTATTTTTGTGCTGGAATCTGATCCTGAATCAATGGAAACAACTCGTGTATTGAACAATATTGAATTCGACGGCAATTTTGCCGCCAATTGTTCCGGAATGGCGGCAATGCCCTTCGCCGGAAGTGTGTTGTCACCAAGAGCTAGGCACTTGAAGATGAAATTGAACAGCCGCGACGTTGTTTCAAGCTCTCTATCGAAGAAAATTCCACCAAAAAACGGTCGAAAGAACCTTTCCAATATTGCATCAGAAAAACCGATCTTCTTCAATAAATTCATCGTAGGTTCTTCTTCAGCACTCAATATTTCATCATCTCCTTGCGTCAAAACTTTCAATCTAGTCAATCCGATAAGTAACTTATCCACAATTGAACCAATTGGGTTAGTTAAAGATTGCAGAGCATCGGCGAAATGCCGGAGAGGATCAGCAACGGTGTGGAAACGACCACCATAGTAAACCTGTGCCCCCGAATAGAATTTTCTGAGGTCTAAAGAGTCATAATCAAGGATTTTTCGGGCTTCAGGGTAACCAGTAATGAAAATCTGGAAACCACGATCAAGGGTATATCCGTCAACTGCATCAGAGCGAACACGGCCGCCGACGGCATCAGAAGATTCGAGAAGGAGAAATGGGATGTTGTCGGCATGAAGCCGAATGGCAGCTGCTAAGCCAGCTAAACCGCCGCCGATGACAATGACCCCGGTGGTATTAGGCTGAGAGGTTGAGTCAACGGATATATTTGAGGAAGCATACGGCGGTTTTAGTAGTGGGAAGCGGCGGCGCGTGGAGAGGAGAAGAGTTTGGGAAGGGAGAGGGATAGTGGCGGGAAGGCAGAGACACGGCGGCATTTAGGATGAAAGGAAACGGGAAGGACAGTATCTAATGTGGATTTCGTTAGTTACATGCTATCCATTTGGTGGGGCCGAATTCTGTGGTGGAAGGCGTAGATAAGTTATCCAGTTCCTTATTTCTACATTTTTTAAATTTATTTTTGGTGACCCAAGAAAAGAATGATCTCCGAAATTTAATCGCAATTGTAAAAATTGGAACATTTTCCTGTACTGCTGTACTTCAATTTTACTGTTACATTTTGGACAAACAATAATCGAACTCCCGTAAATATTTTTCTAAAAGTCAATTTATTTTTTTTGTGTTTGATACTTTGATTGGTAAAAAATTATGAAAATTGAAGAAAATGATTTCTTGAAAGCGAGAAAAACAACATTTCATTTCATTTAATTTGTACTATGTTTCAGTTTTTTTTGGTTGAACCTGTTTTTCCATCAAGCTACAAGAAAAATTGAAAAGGTTTTCTTTCAACGTGTTTTATTAAATAAACACTTTTGGGAAGGAAAAATGTTTTATTTTTTGGTTGAAACTCGTAAAGTAACGCCTGCATTGACCAGTGAGGGGTCAAAGTTGATATTTCAATATGCACAAATTCAACGTCATATTTATTTGGTCCATTTGAAAATTGAATGAAGCGTGTTTGATGTAGAAATATATTGGCATTTGTTCGTTTTATTTTGTGGCAAGTGTCTTTGAACAAGCATTCTTTGACCTGCTCAAATTCATAAAATTGAACTTGGATGTTTCAATCTACATCATTTTTAATGGGGCCTGTCAGCTCAAACCTTATTGATTTGGAAACGCTCAAAATGGTGTCCCACGAACAATAAAAGACTTGCTGAAAAATAGATATTAGAAAACTGACTAGACTTGGAAGATTCAGCTCCATTTGTTCAAGCGTAAAACGTTTTCATTTCATAATTTTCTGCCTTTAAACTTTCCCGTACGCAAGAATCTCCTATCAATACAAAAATGTTATCATTACTCGTGGTGCCAATCACAATACTGATTTGAATTTTTCAAACATTAATAAACGCACCATACCCAACTTTCGAACCTAATTGGTGTGACAACTAGTCACATCGTCATCATGCCACTTAGGCGCCATTTGGAGTTGCTTTTGCCATGCAAGAAGGTTATGTGTGCAAGGAAGCCGGTACTTACAGAGAAGATTTCACTTAAAAGACCAAAGATTTATGGATTTGCATGAAAAGTCCTTGAAACTCTCTAGGCTCATAGAGAACCATCTTTATATTGTAAAAATATGAAGGATTTGTACACATATTATCTGCACATTAGCTCCTTGAGATTGGTACATAAAGGACTCATTCATTTGTAACTCATCAAGCAAATCATTCAAGTCTTGAGAAATATAAAAGCTTTCATTTGGAAATTTTCTCGTCTCACCTATCTAACGTTTCTTTTGCAATCTTGAGTGTAATAAGACTCGAATAATTGGCAAAACAAGAAGTGAGAGCAAGTTGTCAAGTGTCACATTGTGGGGTTGTCAAGCAAATAGAATGAGGCAACCTACCGATTTAAGTCAAGCATCCTACCTAAAAACAAAGAAAGTGTAAAGAACAGGGAGAACTTGCAGCAATCCTCTAATGCATAGCAGTTCCAAAAGTCAAGTAAAGGTACATTATAACTAACATTTATAATGTTGCAAAAGTCAAGGAAAGTGCATAACTAACAATTGTTGTTGAAATTCAACCATTGGCACCGGCAGGCCAAAAAAAAAATCTCATCTACTGGTTACAGGCCTGCCTAGTAGAAGCATAGACAAAAATAATATTATTTAACAGCAAGCACCAAATTTAGGTATGACTTTATGCAAGAGGTGTGAGTTGAAACATCAGCAGCAGAATGGTTGGTGCATGAACATAAAAATAATACCTTGTATATTCATCCACTTCTCAAGTATATTCATTTCATTACTCAAATAATGTGTTGGCTATACAGAGCACCTCAAAGTAATTTATTATAGGCATAGGCCAAGTACTTTCTTGAAAGCACCTTGTCTACAACAACAAACCCAAGTGCAATCTCGCAAGTAGGGTCTGGCGAGGGTAGGATGTAGGCAGACCTTACCCCTACCTTCATGGGGTAGAGAGGTTGTTTCCGATAGACAACTCGGCTCAAAAGAATGAAGCACCTTGGCTAAGAGGAGGAGAATTTCAAAAGACTTGCTATGTTAATTAGGATCAAGGTAGACGTTATCTTGCACAAGGCAATTGCAAAATAAAAGGCACACCAATACAAAGTGCTATTTTGTGGAAGTAGAGTACACTAAGATTGCTCAAAATTCTATACATGGTGGTAAACAACTACAACGATCAAGCTCAAAGGAACCCAACTCTAATTTACATTATATTTTCAGGAAAATTGGTACAAGCGAGGACAAAGAAATAGAGAAATCCTACAGCCAAGTATGAGGAAATAAAATAACCGCGTTATAATTTACAGAGTACAGTCACCTACAGATCCCTTCTGCACAATGGACAAGATCCATGTCTCAAGAGCCATGTATCGATGCACGGAAGGTGAAACATGTGATGACATTGTGGTAAACATCTAGCAGTCTCTCCCCGTTGAAAGTCCTGGAAAGATAGAAACAGAGAACAGCGTTCAGAATCAATTAAGTAATTCAATAACAGACAATAGAATAGCAAAACAAAAGGTATAAATGTGTCTTACCTGTAGGCAGACTGAACAGGAGACTCTCTCTCCAGAATCATCCACATCATTATCATTAGTAATTACAATCTTAGGTATCTTTTCAACAGAATCTCCAGGTAAACCCTTTGCCCCGCCTACATCGAAAATGTTAGGGAACTCGTCATATGCAGTATCAATGGCTCCCATCTGTCCAACAATAAGAGAGTGTTACAAATGAAGTTTCAAGCAGAATTCCACAATTCAACCAATTAGGCTGCAACATACCTGACTTTGTACTGCACTTAGCATTGCAGGACCAATCCGCTCACGAACTAGTCTACCACTTAATAGGCTCGCGATTACATCAATCTGTACAATTCAAGAGTTGTATCTATTATTCGAATGTCAATGGATCATGAAATAGAACTCACATAAAGTTGTCCCTTTTATACAAGTTACATAATTAGTCAGCTCAATGAGAAGAAGCAACAATGCTTACCAAGTAAAGAAGACATCCAATTCCAGATTCATCAGACTGCCATAGTAATAGAGATGATTCAAAGACTTCAAGAGAGAAAACAGCACCAGATATGGCACCAACTGCAGCACCTCTAACAAATCCACTTTCTGTCTCCTGGCCTATCAAAGCTCCAGTCATTGCTCCTAATAAGGTGCCCACTGCAACAACCAAATTCATTCTACATTAGCTTACCACAAAGCTAAGTACGGGGAGAGTAGAGTGTTCACAGACCTTACCACTATATTATATTACCAAAAAGCGAAAAAGGAAACAACTTTTTATAAATTGAAGTAAGAAATTCCATCCTAAACATTTGGAACATAATCACTCACAAAAATAGATAGGCTTAAGACATCAAAAATTGTCCCTTTATGTTATACCCTAATTTCAACTCAAAGCACAAATTCAATCAAATTAGAGATTGTAGAACAAAATTTCCCAGAACCCAACGTTACAAAACTGTACGCCATCAAATGGGATTGCAGAATTTGGGGCAAAAATCATAAGAAAAACAAAAATAATACCCACCTAGTGCAAAGAAAAAGGTGAAAATTGCAGAGAATACATTGCCGACGATGGTAGATACGGCAAAGCTAAAACAATATTTAACCCTTTCAACCAAATCTCCGATTGAAAAATTAGAAACAGAGGATGATGAAGGCAAAGCACGAGATGGGTATGCATAAAACTCCATTCTTTTTTTTGTTGGTCGATCGATTCAAGAAAAATCTTGGGGTTTGTCCTTATTACTATAAAGATTCTGGGGCTCCAAGAAAGCAGCAAATATATATGTATGTTTTTGAAAGTAGCGATGTATATATAGGAGTAGCCAAAGAGAAGAAGTTATGAAGAAGGGTGTAAAGGAGTAATCTTCGTTGCTAAGACAAGTTGACAATTACCCTACAAAAACCAGCTCGCATTTATGACTTTGCTTACTTTTTCGATCAAGATGAGAGTGAAAAGGAAAGAGAAAATTATATGATTGAATTAAAATTTGGCTTTTTTGCGAAAAATTCAAAGGGCAGCACGGAGAAAAGTGAAGTTTCTTTTTGGTCTTTAGCGTGAGTATTTTATGTGTGATATTTCAGGCTGTCTTTTATAGAAATCTCGGTAGATATTTTGGCTGATTACGTAGACGAAGCTATTAAATTTATTAGGAAATTTTAGTTACATACTCGTATTAGGATTTGTTATGATTAAACATTTGAATACATAATAAATTTTTAAAATGTTTTTGTATATACATTTCAAAAGTTATTAAGTGTAGATAGTTTACATTTACAATAAATAAAATCTGAAATAAAAAGTGTCAAAAGTGATTTAAATTCGATGAAAAGGGGTAAGTGATTTCCTTATATAAATTTGCATAATTATCCTTTCATGAATTGATTTTAAGTTTGAATTAGATTCAAGATTTATTTCTTTTTACAAGATATCAAAGCATAATTAATTTTAATTAATATTTACTGATGATGAATTGTGGACTCCCAAATTAAATTGTTCATGTATCAGATATCTAGTCTGAACAGAAGCAAATATTAAAGAATACTCCCACATTGTATGAAAAAGAAATAAGTAATTTTCTTATATTAACTTAAACAATTTTCATTCCGTAAACTAACTTTTAAAATTGAGTTAAAAGTTCAAAATTCATTTATTTTTTCTTCAAATGTATCCCCTTCTCAATTTCTTTTTGAATTTCCCTTCTTTTTTCAGATCAGACTTCAGAGTATTAAAGGAAGTGGTGGTTTGGTGAAGGGTGGATAGATCACACTACATTTTATTAAAGATTTAGGCAGAGATATTTTTGGGGAGGGACAAGGAATGTGCATGTCAGATTATAGACCTATTTTTATATCATAACTCAATAAAATGCATGTAATATAGTTAGATTATTTTTTTCTAAATAAAAAAATTAAATTAAATTTAAATTTACTTTTTCTAATAAGATTTTTTTCATTTTGAGAAATTGAATCTGAAATCTTTGATTAGTTAGTGATTCTAAGGTAGAAATCAGAGGCAAGCACATTTATGTGATAAAAAGAAAAAAGGAAAATATTAATATCGGTATTTGCACTGAAGTAGATATAGTATATGTATTTTGGTCTGACGCAAATGCGTAAGGCAACTAAAGTATTTTTGTATATTTAATTACATGTTGGCTAATGGAAGAGTTGTTTAAAAATTAAAAATATGCCTTATGGGGTAGACATTAGCATTCTTATTTATTTTTTTAAAAAAACGAACACATTGGACTTATCACTAAAATATATGCATTGTTATGTTGGGCAGCCTTTAATATGTTTTTCAATTAGAGTGATGAGGATCTATACATTGACTAGATATTGATGATTAACTAAATTGACGGTATCCATCAAATTATACGGTAGAAAAAAACAAGTACTAAAAATATATACATTTTGACGTAAGTGTGCACAAAAGTCTTACCTGCTAACTATAGTTTATGTTCTATTTTTTCTTTTTTATTCGTTTAAAAAAATATCATTTTTTATATATTTAACATATATATCTTTAATATAAGATTCAAAAGTCTTTTCTATTTTTTAAATTTCTTAGCAAATCGAAAAAGGACAAACAAATTTATAGAAATGACGCATTTTATCTTTAGTTTTTTTCCCGAGGAAAAAGAAAAAAGATCTCTCAAAGTCAATGAAGGATTTTGTTTTCATTGTAAGATTAAATTGAGATACTTAGGATGTGTTCAGTACAGAAAATATTTTTAAAATTCTTTTTTCATAGTTGATTGGGTGAAAAGATTGAAATAAGTCTTTTTTTTAAAGAATGGGAAAATGATTTTTCTATCAAATTTCACAAGTGGCATTACACGTCAATACACACCATTAAATAAAAGCATACCTGCAAAGTTCTAAAATAAAAATAGCTGATTGCAGAATCTCAGCTTTGAATATTTGATACAATATGAGCACTCTTGCTCTGCTTTTTAATTAAAGAAGAGTTTAAGTTTTACTATATTAATATTGTAAAATATCTAAGTAATCAGATCACATCTAAAAAAAAATGTGAACTTTAATACTAGTAATGATTAATAACCTGGGAATTAAAATGATAATTTTACGTGGCTTTATATAACTTCAATCCACTAAAAATGTGGAAATGGTTTTCCAATATCGATCAAATATAATTTAATAAAAACCTTTTTATATTTTATTTACACGCTTTATAGGACTTACAATTCCAACTTCCAGGCAATGTAAAATTTCAAAGATAGTTTGAAAATTTATCTACAAATCATATAAATTTTCTATGGTTTCAAAAACAGTTTGAATATTTATCTACATAACCGTCATTCTCTTGCATTACTTTTATCAATTTCTTGTGAAAATAATCATATAACTAAAATAATATTTGTAAAGATTATTAAACCTATATCCCCACAATATTGAATAGTTCATGTATTGATGGAAAATCATAAAATCAGACGGCAAAAGAAGAAGCATTCAACTTAAAACAGTGCAGTCTCGTTTAATAACTTCTTCTTTTTTCATTTTCATTGATGTTTGATATTCAAATCGAGATTTTAATTAATTTGGATTCATTTCTCGTAAGGCTTATTTAAGTAGCAATCATTTCCTTACAAGATGTTACTCATATTCAGAACTCAAATATGAAATCTCCAATTAAAAATAGAGAAATCATATTCATCTCACCATAATTCTTATTAGTCTCGTTTAACAAATATAGTATGCAATACGAAGAAAATGAAAGAGTATTAAACATATTTTGTCGTAATTAAAGCCACACATAATACATTCACTTGGTCTAAATTTAAGGGGCCACTTGGGGTGTGCGATCGAAGACATTAATTATATTGAAAATGGAGTTGTAACAGAAAAGTTACAACTAATTAAAAGCAAGTGGTGATTTGGTTTAAATTGCTCATTATAGTTAGAGTGCTTAACGTGTAAGTAATCTTTTAAACAACATTAGGCAGCTCATGAAAGTTATTTATACTTCATTTAATCATGAAGGCTTGAATTTTAATAGCCCATACATAAATTATTGAGTGTGTGTGTTTTAATTAGATCGGAATTTTGATTATTTAAATATATTGATGTTTTAATTATTTTACAATCACTTAACATATGTTTGAATGGATGTTATTAATTAAGATCTATAGCAAAGTTTTAGGGTCTGTTCGATCAGAAAAATCAAAAGTACTTCTTTTTTCTTCTCCAAAGAGTGCTTATTTTACAAGTGTTAAAAGTGTGGCAAAGCTTATATAGAAAAAATAAGTAATTTTTACCGATAGAAGTAGCCTGTTTCAAGTTAGAAAAAAAGTAGTACTTAGTTTCTTCCTAAATAGTAAAAATACTAAACATTGGCCACGCACAAAGTACTTTTATAATATTGACAAAAATATTTAATAAACAAAACATAAACTACTATTCTCCAGAATTACTTTTTTTCCAAAAATACTTTTGATGAAATATTTCAAAATAAGCAAATTTATAAATTTGGCCAAATTGACTATTAAAATTTAAGATGATATTCATCCAAGAATTTTGGTAAAGATGAAAATAAATCTCAATTATTAATTCTTTAAGATTAAATTTTTAATATTTATACATATATTCAAATTTAAATGTATTAATTTCAATAAAAACAAATGAGTTATTACTCCCTTTGAGTAAATAAAAAATCAGGCGTGTTACGTTTTTTTAACTAGAAGTGGGGGAAAAGTATTAGATGAAGCCATAAATTTTCGGACCAACGTATAGTACAATTCAAGAATTAATAATCAATATTAGGATGTGAAATGTCACAATCAGCATAGCGGAGCCAAGATTAAGAGTTTGAGGTTCTAAATTTTCTTTAAAAAAAAGAGAGTGGGGTTCGGAGCTACAACTCTAGCATGAAAAACATTTTCACGATCTCTTCCTTACCACTGAACCGCCAATCAATTTTGTTAAGGGTTCACAAGTTAATTTACATGCATATATATTTATTTAATTTTCTAATTCAAATATAGGATCTACAATAAAGCTAGTGGGTTCGTCTAAACTCACAAACATCCACCTAGCTATCAACCAGTAAATAAGGCATTTGGCACGTCATCTTAATCTAACTACTAAATTACCTTACAACCAATGTATGTATATATATCGCTTTCACTATATTAATAGTTTCGTGTTTGATCAAGTATTCCTAAAATTTCCACCTTGAAAATGTTTTTTATTGGTTTCCCATTCGGTGTCTGGAGTTCATATTAGAGTTCCGATTAAATTTGGATTGCACATTGCAGGGCCCATTCGGCAGTGACGCTCCCAACATAATTTTCTCCAAACCTAGGACTCAAACCCGAGACCTCTAATTAAGGGTGAAACACTCTCACCAGTGCACCACAACCCATGTTGATCACCTTAAAAATGTTTAACATGCAATAT
Organism: Solanum acaule; assembly: GCA_036250505.1. NCBI lineage: Eukaryota > Viridiplantae > Streptophyta > Magnoliopsida > Solanales > Solanaceae > Solanum > Solanum acaule. The sequence continues at coordinate 4,405 of JAJOOR010006518.1, read as the reverse complement.
ACGTACCACCTTACTTATTTTATATGAAATTCTCCATTATTTATTACTATGGTAGGGGCATGCTAGAAAAATAATGGTTCTATAATAAATAATATAACTGTGATTCTAGTTTGTTTCGTACCTCACTTATGAGTCGTTTGGTACGATAAATAAACGATAATAATTCTATAATAAAATATAAGTTTATTTTATTTTGTGTTTGATTAGAGATTAGTTAGTCTCGTGATTATGTATTCCACTAGTTGTATTATAATGATGGTATAAGTCATTTCATATATAAATATGATGGAATAACTAATCTCATAAGATTATTGTCCATTATATACCCAAATCAAACAATTCCTTAGAGCTAGTGTGTTCGGTAAGGTATAAACTATAAAAAAAAATTGTAATTTTTTCATATTGGATTGACAAAAAAAATGTTTTCATATGAAAATGATTTCTCTAATGAAAGTAAGAAAAAACAAGTTTCACAAGTGACATTTCACTTTTATATTGTGTCCTCACTTCTCCCAAACCCTCTTAACACACTTTATCTTCACCACACCACACCCCACCCCACCCTCACCTCCCACTTTATTTAATTATTAAGTAAATTATATACAAATACATTTAGGATAATGTTTTTATTTATATATCGAACACAAGAAAATAAATAAGACACTCACTTATTTTTCTAAAATATATTTTTCATGAAAAAAAAATAATCTTTATACCGAACACACCCTTAGTTGTTTGTCTTAACCATGAAGAAATTATTGATAACCAACAAGGGTCGTGATGGAGTGGTAAGTACTCCTTCATCCTTAATCAAGAGGTCTCAAATTTAAGTCCCCTTGGGTATGGAGTCGCCTTAATCAGGGAGCGCTTTACCCCCATGTGTGACTTCCCGACGCGAATTTAGTCGGACCCCAATGTGAGTATCCGGGCCCCATACTATATTTTATAATTTATTTTTCTTTTTTTAGTTTTATCGAAACATTAAAGAATGTTCTTTTTTGGATCAATTTTTAAATTTAACTTCCACATGATATGTTTAAGACCACACAACATCAAATAATATTTTTGTATATATATATATATCTTTTGTTTAAGACCATAGAAAAAATAAAACTTTGTTATTAAAAATAAAGAAATAACTTTGAATTTTTGATATAAAAAATAATTAAAAATTAAGCCGTTGATTTATTTTTAGCTTTAAGCCACTAATTATCTTGAGTCGTCACGGACACCTGATGGGAAAAAAGATTGATAGAAGGATGATCTTATTCTTGGAGTGGGTATGAAACTGTTCCCATAATATCATTTTCACGGGATCCAAACTAATTATGTTCGAACATTTCAAACTTAAGCTGATTAAACAATGATATATGAAGATTATTGCTCTATTTTTCAAAGATAGCACATGTTGACACATAACAAGTTCCCTATTATTGCAGCTAAACTAATTAATTTGATGATATAAAAAAAAATTAATGTTGGAACACAAAAATATGATCTTATTCTTAAAATTTTATTTATTTTATATGACAATATTTGACGAGCAATTGAATTTTATTAAAGAAATAAACAATTTTAAAGTTAAGATATCAAACAAATTAAATCATAGCTATTGGTGATTATAACTTATTTATTAAGAATAAAATTAAAATATTTGAAAGCCTTTTTTTTTTCTAGAGTTTCCTCGGTTCTTTTAGTAACTTGAACTCATAATTTTAAAATTAAAAATGAAAGATAATTACTATCCGAATAACTTTCTCGTAAATTTTTTTTTTTTTAAATATGCATATTAACAATAAAAGAGTGTCGTGTGAAATGAAATTAGCAGTAATATTCTAATAGATCCCCACAAATCATGGTGCACCCCAAAGGCCCTAAATGATGATGTTTTGAAGGCAAATCAAATGAATTTCAATAGCCAACAAGCACCGAATGCATTCAAATCACAAATTATTAAAGATGGTATGTTAGGGAAAATGATGAATATTGATGTTTAATTTAACTTCAAAAAGTTAGTTTATAAGATAAAGATTATCTATTATAAGTCATATTACCGTATCAGAAATATTGATATGAATCCTTCTTTAATATTATGTTAAGAAAATAAATATTGATCTATTAATTCGAACAACTAGTTCAAAGGGTGAAAATTAGTTGCCTCGATAGAATTGATGTGAAACGTTTTTTTTTCTTGTTGTTTTATCACTATACCAAGCAAGCATAGAATCATAGATAGCTACTTTCATTATATTTCTTCACGCATCCAATTCTAAATCACTTGAATGAAACTTGATAATAATCTTTATCATATCACTAAGATAAAGCCACATTAATTACACCAACTCTTTTTTTTCAAAAATGTTTTTATTACATGAAGGGAGAGAATTATAAGGTGGTGAATTGAATCCTCACCAATTATAAGGTAAAAATTCAGATAATCAACCAACCAACTGAAGTACTTATATATTCCCCTAATTACGCCAACTCATGTTTTTCGGGATTAAAAAAAGAAAAAACTTCTCTTTTGTTTCTCTTTTGGTCCTCATTTCTTTTCTTATTGCATGAGCCATTCCTATAATTGACAAGAGCATAAATATTTTCTGAATCCAGGTGGGTTAGTTAGGGGTGAAGTTGTTGCTATAACTATTTATTTGATAGAAAATTCAGTAGCTTTGACTCAAATTATTTATTTTTATTAAAAATTCATCCAATATAATAAGCAAAAAAGATTTTGCTTTAGAATTTACAAATTAAAAAATCTGACTTCGCTTCTGAATGAATTTACAACTAGGAAACGATTATAGAAACTATAAATGATAGGCAACCTTAATTACGTATATTCCAGGGAAAATCTATTATGACATATAATTCAACTTCACTAAAGATTATGTGATGTAATTTGAAGGAAGCTCAACTTAGCAAGCCAATAAACAAACAAATTGATTTTCTTACTTTTCACGTAAAATGTCATTAATTACTCAACTTGAATTAATTAATTACTGGCTGCTAAACCTAAGAGTCATATAATATTAATTAATAATAATAATAATAGTAGTACGTTCTTCTAATATTGTCCTTAGAGACTGCTTGAGGATAGTATTAAATTAATAGTGAAGTGACCATAAATTAATTTAAAGAATCGTATATAAAATCTAGAAATAAATAAATCATTTAGAAACAATAACTGCATGCGCAGAAACTGATCTGAAAATTCTAGATTTATTTAGGGATGAGGGACATGATCCTTGTCCCCTCAAGCTTTTAATTCTTTTATCTATTTTTTATGTATGTATATATATATTTATTTATATTTTATTTATTGCATTCAATGTCATCATCGGCATAAATGGGTAGTGATAACTGTAATATTATATAATGTCACATAATATTATAAGCATAAAGCACACCAAAATATCTGCTTTTTCTTATTCTTTTTTATTTATTAATTTCTTGAGCTTAAAATGTAATGTATAAATTAATACGCTCAATTGAAGTACATTTCAACTATTACCCAAACAAAAAAAAATATTTCTTCCTCTGTGATTATTGATGACAATTTTCTAGTGTGTTGTTGTGGTGATGAAAAATTGCCAAAGAATGAAGACTCCTTTTACCCTTTTCTTGACGTAATTATAATATTATAGTAAAATACTTGAACCCAAAAAAGGTGGAAAGTAACGCATTATAACAAAAATAACTTTTAGCTTCAATAAAATACACATTAATAATAAGGAGTGCTAAAATATTTACCAACATTAGTTAATTGTCATTAAATTAAATATCTCTATATGCTTTAGGAACATTTATAAAGAGTGATAATTACCGCTAAATGTTTGATGTAGTGGCTCTTGATCTAGTGTATGCTCTAGGTTCGTCATATATATATATATATATATATGCTGCATTATTGATGGACTAGATTTTTAATTTATAGAATCTTTATTAAATATTTATAAAGAGAATGAGAAAACCAATAAGCATAGGTCTAATTAAGGGTGTACAAAACTGAACCGAAAATCGAATCAAATTGCAAATTAAGTCAAACTGGAAAAAAAACTCGACTAGTGGTTTGGTTTGACTTGGTTTGGTATTGAAAAAAAAACCCGACTATATTTGGGTTGGTTTGGTTTTAACTAAAAAAAAAACAACCCGAGACCAAACCAGCCTGACATTATATATGTAATTTTAAAATTTTATTTTATACATATAAATATATACTTTGATATAATTTTAAAATATTTCTTATACTATTTTCATAGTTTTTATCTTTTAATATATTATTTCAAGTTTAAAACTTAGAATTCGGAATGGTCCAATAAAGATTATAGTTCATAGATGTTAATAATTATAATAAAACTTAAATCAAAATCAAATTAATACTAATGCAAAAAGAAAATCAATTCAA
>JAJOOR010006517.1:0-30737 GCA_036250505.1 Solanum acaule | reverse complement strand
ACAACCATAATATAATAATAATATTAATATTAATCTGCAACAACTACATCTACAACCCAAAGCCGCCACCACTCAACTTGCACTACATTTTATCCCTATATATTTGATATTGCACCACATGCAAATGCCTAATGGTAACTCTAAACCATCAAATATTAATTAAGGCAATTGAAGAATGAAGTTACCTGGGTGTTGGTTTTCACTGGTAGACGCCGCAGGTAAGGTTTTCCTCTACCGTAAATCTTCTTGTCTAGTCTTTTAATTATTTAGGGTAAATAATTATCAACTAATAATTAAATAATTACTAAACCCTCTAATTTATTCTTATTCATGGGCCATAATTTAATTAACTAAATTATGGACTTAGTCCATTAACTACCACTAATAAAAACAATTAAAACCACCCCACTAAATTTATAATAGTAGTTACGAATAGTCTAAAATACCCATTTAAAATCTATCGAAAAGTCTTTTACGAAATAAAAAGCTCTAGTACTCAAAACGACCAAATGGGTCGTTACATGCACGATTCTTACTCTATAATGAATAAGTTGCACACTATTTTCTCCCCACAGTGAATATCTTGCACACTAGTTAATTTAAGACTGAAATGTAATATTTTCATCACAACTTAAAACTTTGGCCAATCAAACTACATTGAAGTTATTCAAGAATTTCACTATTAAGTAGTGTAGTTATATATATTTATGTGACTTCTCATATTAGGCCTATAACTTGTTAAAAAGAACTGTGTGTAGACCAAATTAGAATGACTAACTTTTAAATACTTAACTATTATTATTTTTTGAATATGTGGTATTATTTGATATGTCATTACCAAATGCATCATGTAAAATATTTGTTAATAGTTATATACTAATATATATTGAATATAGAATATTAGATAAATTAAAGAACAATTTTGTATTATTATAGATCAAATATAGAATGTTAGAATATCAAAACTAAATCAAGATAGATAGTAAAAATATTATTATAAAATAATTAATTGTCTGCTAGTTCTTTAACCGTATTAATTAATAGTTGAGATTATATATCACCGTCTCATTAAAAAAATCTTCATATTGGAAAGTAAATAATGAAAAATAAAAAACTTAAAATTTGTAATATGCTATTTTAGTGCAACCTTCTAGCCGAAAAAAGGAGGAGATGAATATTGTTTTGAGAAATTAAAAATCATATAAATTGGAATAAAAAAAATAATTGATTAAAAGGCAAAAATTCTAAAAAACAAATGAACCATAAAATTTAACCGGATGGGTACTTGTCCTCCCCCTCCCACCCCCAAATAAAATGTACTTAGAAAATATATTTTCTCGATTTCATTTTACTTGACATTTTTTATTAGGGATGATTTCAAAAGAAAATAATAAATTTCTCTTTATTTGCTAAAACAGACGATTAAACAATAAACGAAAAGGTGTCAACAACTTTTTCTTATCCCCCCTACAACAATGTCATCCCGTTTATCTCGATTGAAACCAAGATCCAAACCAATCGATGAATGTTACCCAACATATCAACAATTACAACAACAAGAAGAAGAAACATTCAACACTAGAGATGTTTCAAGACAAGAAAACGTCGATAATGATGATGATGATGATGATGATGAACCTGTATGGACATTTCGTGTGTTGTTATTGGGATTATTATCGTTTATTTTCTTGATAATTATCACAAAATATTATCTTCATGAGACATCAGAATGTGTTGTGTCAATGGTATGGGTTATGGTGTTTGTGTACCCTATAGGTTTTATTATGGGCAAGAAATTACCAAAAAGGAAGATTTATTTACGTTTAATTGGATTGGAATTTTCTTTGAATCCAGGATATTTTAATACCAAAGAATATGCATTGATCTCTATAATTGGTAATATTGGTGCTGTTTATGGTGGATTAACTTCTGATTTCATACTCAATACCTCTTTCTAGCTGCATTTTTAGAGATATCTAATATTAGAGTCGTTTGGTAGCTGAATAAGCGCAAAATTAATACATGAATAAGTTGGTTGTTCATGTATTAATTTTATACCATGTTTGGATTACAAATAGAATAGAAATTATTCATGTATTAATTTTATATAATGTTTGAGCGGTAAGACAGTATCTTTATTGAATTATTGTAATGTAGTTTCTCTTTTTGAGGGGTGAAATAGATTGTGAAATTCACAATTAAAATATGTGAATGGAAATTGGCTTGTCGGAAATGTTTCTGATGAACTTTTAGATAAGAATTTCATATTTCTGATAGGATTTAGATGGGAGTGTCAATTAATATTCATATTTTTGTTGTAGTGATTGTTATTTGTGCTATGTGTTTGTCTCTTACATTTCGTTTATTTTATTATCTTCTTGTTGTTTTTCTACTTGTTATTATTGCATCTTTTTCATCTCTTCTTGAATTGAGATCTATCGAAAAATCATTTTTCTATCCTATAAAGTAAAGGTAAAATTTATATATATTCTACCCTCTCCAGATCTAATCCGTTGAAATTATACTTGATAAGGGCATGAAAATTTCGACCAAAATAAAATTGAAATATATAAATCAGTTATATTGGATCGGAGTAGTAACAAACTAATCTATCTATTAAAGGAATAATGTTAATTTTTTCTATTAAAATTGTGGATGGCCTGTAAGACCATTTCCTGAAATATAACTCCTTTCGATTCAATTTACGTGGCATGATTTAGCTGTATATAATGTTAGAAAATAAAACTCTAAACAAATTGAAATTTGTGCTTTAATACAAATTAGAAACATTAAAATACTAGAAAGTTTAAAAGTTATAATTTTTAAATATAAAAAGATATACAAACTAAAAGGAAAAGTATACATAAACTTAAGTACCTTATATTTTATGTTACGCATCAGAGGTGTATCTAGCGTGGAGGGGTGTTGTATTCGTGTGCACCAACCGACCATACATAGTAAGGTCTATATTTCTTCAAAACCACTTAAATATACACGTGTGCACTTAAACTCAATAAATTCGATGATGCAATAGATAATAGGTGCATCTTTACAAGTAAAATTGGAGGTTCAAATCTCGCATATGTCTTGTTGTTTTTTCCTTTTTCTCCCCTAGAATCAAGTTCGAATTTCAAATTTTATGTCTTTCTTATTATTAGAATCTTAATAGCTCATAATTTTATTCAGACAAGTCGAATATACATATTGAAACCAATAGTAGAAGAGGATATCGCATATAATAAACGGGTGAACTAATTTCCATAATTTCGATACAAAATATAGATATGTTACTTAAATTGTAAGAAACAACTTTTTTTTTTTAAAAATAACATATTTCTTAAAGTACAACAAATTAATGGTATGGCCTTAAAAGTTTAACATGGATATAAATAATGAATTTGTCCTTTCAAAATCCTGAATTTTTGTCCTTGTATCTAGTCATTATACATAAATGGCGCCTGTTTTCATTTGTCTATATTACTTTAATTTCACCAAAATATTTTGATCTCAAATTCACAACTAATTTTTCCTGTTTTTTCTATGTAGCCGCATTATTTTCGCATAAATAATTATTTTTAGCCCTATATATATTTTACAATCATAACTATATTCTAGTGAAAACTCATCGATATTTTCCCCCTTGGCCTCCCTAGCCCCTGTCAAAGGGAAGACATAAAAGGAAAAAATAAATAAAGAGCATTGCATTGGATTTCAAAATCTTTGTAAAAATTTGTGTAACGAAAAGATCACTCAACTTTGATCAGGGGTTATACGCGAGGGTGTCACAAGGACAAAAATAGTTTTCCAAAATTTCGTGTGTTTGGTAGAAAAGAAATTTCTAGAAAATTTGTCAACATAGAAAAGAGAACAATTTGAATAACTCAAAATACCAAAAGGAAAAAAATAAATTAAGAAGAGTTTAAAAATTCTCTTTTTTTCTTTTTGACTCTAATTAACATCATTTGATTGTAACTGAAGCCATGGGAGTCGAGAAAGACGTAGAAAATGAATTTGAAGAAGAAATTCATGAAGATGAAAATTCTCCGATAGAACAAGTCAGGTGCGTTTTGAATTGTCTGATCATCTCATCTGAAACATTAAATTATTTGATAGCAAAGTTCCATTTTGTATGATATTGTTTCCTATTTTAATCAATTTCAAAAAAGAATGATAGTATCTATTTTGAAATGATTAACTTCAAGTTTTGTATTTCTGTTTGGTATGGAGGAAAATATTTTTAAATTTTTTCATGTTCGATTGGTCAAAAATTTTGAATTGCCTTTTGGAAATCAAGTTCTTTAAAAATAAGGAAAAAAAACTTCCTAATAGAAGCAGGGAAAACAATTTCACAAGTACATTCTAGAATATATATTGTTTGTATCCTCCTCGCCCTCCAAGACACCTCATCTTCACCCTCAACCCCAACCTCCCATATTATTTGTCTAGATTATACACAAATATTTTTAGGATAACAATTTTTGCTAACATACCAAACATAAAAAAAAAATAAGTCAGAAACCGACTTACTTTTTTGAAAAACATTTTCCATCATACCAAACACACCATTAATGACATTTTATAGCCACACAAAAATCACAAGTTCCAATTATAGCCTTACAAATACGGTGGAATGTTTAAAACATGATTTTGTCGCTACATAAATATCACAATTTCCTAGATAAAACATGTTCATAGAAAATGGATAGAAAAACAAATTCTTCATAGCTACTTATATTAATTTTATTTACTTAATTATATTATGTCTCGATAACCAGGTTGACAGTGTCAAATCAAGACGATACGACACTACCAGTATGGACATTCCGTATGTGGTTCCTCGGACTCCTATCGTGTGCAATTCTTGCATTTCTCAATACATTCTTCAGTTATCGGACACAACCATTGAGCATAAGTATGATAACTGTTCAGATCGCGGCGTTGCCACTGGGAAAAATCATGGCTAAAGTGTTGCCTACGAGGAAATTTAAGATAGGATCATGGGAGTTTTCGTTGAATCCAGGACCATTTAACATGAAAGAACATGTATTGATTTCGATATTTGCAAATTGTGGTGCTGGGACAGCTTATGCTGTTTCAATTGTGACTATTATTAAGGCATTTTATTTGAGGAATATATCATTTGTGGCTGGTTGGGTTCTTGTTGTTACCACTCAGGTAATTTTCATCCTTAATTCCATCAAAATAACATATGGTATGTTCTTAATGTTGTTAAAAGAAATGGACCTTAAAAGGTAGTTCAATAGGTAAGAATTGTCCAAAACGTATTAAAGGACCGATGTGAGATTCTCACGTTCAAAGCTAGACATTAGGTGTGTGTGGAATGTGGATAAGAGGGTCTAATGTCATAAATGAGAATTAGGAATGATTTTGCTCTGATACCATGTTAAAGAAACAGATCTTAAGCTAATTGACTCATTCGCAAAAGGTAGTTTAAGAGGGAGGATTGTCCAAACCATGTTAAAGAGACTATTGATCCCTTAAAGGGATGATTTGAGACTCTTCACACGTGTGTCTATACATGCATTGCACTTTTCTTTTTCGACTTGCATTACACAACATATTAGGAAAGAGAATTTCGCATGATTTATATGTTGTGTGGGAAATTGAACACACGAAACAAAGTCTAGTATTTAAGCTGGAAAGTTTCACACTTCACAAAATTTTGACTCTACTAGTCAACTAGAGTTGGGACGAAAGCCTACATAAGATTTCTTGAAACCCATGTAGGCTTTTGGCCCAACTCCAATAACTATAAGGTAATAGGAATGTCCACGTGGCGAAAATATTCATTTTAAAAAAAAATATTACACTTCATACCTATTAACCTAACATGGTGTATTTGATCAGGTTTTGGGGTATGGATGGGCAGGGATAATGAGGAAGTATGTTGTAGACCCTGCAGAAATGTGGTGGCCTGGTAATATGGTTCTAGTCTCTCTTTTCAGGTAACTTGATGTGCGGTACTACTTAAGTACCTGATTAATTTAAATTCATATCACGTTAATTTACAATGAAATTTTGCACAGGGCATTACATGAAAAAGACGCGGATGGTAAAAGCTCAAGAGGAAAATTCTTCCTAGTAGTTCTAGCTTGTAGCTTCATTTGGTACATTGTCCCTGGATTTCTCTTCCCAACATTATCAAACATTTCATTACTATGCCTTTTCTACCCAAAATCAGTCATAGCACATCAAATTGGGTCAGGAATGAAAGGGCTTGGGATATTATCATTTACATTTGACTGGTCAGTTGTAGCATCATATCTTGGAAGCCCATTAGTTTGTCCATTATTTGCAATTATCAATGTTATAGTGGGGTACGTCACTGTGGTTTATGTACTGATACCAATTTCATATTGGGGATTTGATATTTACAATGCAAAGACATTTCCAATATTGTCTTCACATTTGTTTAATGCTCAAGGACAAAAGTATGATATTAACACAATTGTTAATGACAAATTTGAGTTGGATGAAGTGGCTTATGGGAAACAAGGAAGGATTAATATAAGCACTTTTTTTGCACTTACTTATGGATTGAATTTTGCTGCTGTTATTGCTACTCTCACTCAAGTTGCTCTCTTCAATGGAAAGTAAGTCTTCTTTTTTATAATAATAGTATGTTCTGTCGAGCTGTTGAATAGTCTTCTTTTTTATAATAATAATTTGTTCTATCGAGCTGTTGAAAAGTCTTCTTTTTTATAATAATAATTTGTTCTGTCGAGCTGTTGAAAAGTCAAAAGTATTTATTGTTTAAGAGTTTTGAAGTGTTTTAACTAAGTTTTTAGAGAGGGAAATAAGTATTTTTTTAAGTAGTTATAGAATATAATAAGATTGTTTTTCGGAGATGAAGAAGTCGTTTTTATTTTTTCTAGAAATACTTTTAGCTTCAAAATTCGTCGCTAAATTGTTCTGAGTTAAGCAGATTTTTTTAAAAATAAATAGGATTAGTGATAGATTTTATTGTTTAGCTATCAATTTCTCTGTTGCTAATTTTTATTTTTTAATACACACAAATTGTTGCTCTAATTGACAAAAATATTTTCAAATGGGTTAGTTAAACACAATTGTTACTTTGCAAATGTACATTTAAAAAAAAACATTTCATTTTTATTTGTCACTTTTAACATAGCAAGAAAAACAATTTTTTTTTCATGTTTTACCCTTAACATTAATTACTTTTCCTCCAAATCATTTTTCAAGACCTATTACGTACTAAACATCGATTAAATATGAAAATCATGGTAAAATATTCATATCTTTCATTATTTCTTCAAGAACATACTGATTTTTTTAATTTTCCACCCAGTGTCTGATATCTGTATTGAAATCCAATTTCATTCGAATTTGCGCCGGAAAGTCTCATAGTACTTGTTAATTTGTACAGGGAAATAATTTCTAGATTTAGAGCTTCACATAAATCAGGAAAGTCTGATGATATCCACACAAAACTTATGAAAAAATATCCAGACATTCCTGGCTGGTGGTTTCATGGAATGCTTGTAGTTTCATTGGCTTTATCACTTATACTTTGCATTGTGTGGGTTGATCAAGTTCAACTTCCATGGTGGGGTCTTATTTTTGCTGCTGCCATTGCCTTGATTTTCACTCTCCCTATAAGCATCATCACAGCCACAACAAACATGGTAAGTAATTAATGTTCTCTCTCTATTCCGTTTCAATTTGTTTGTCTGATTTTGACTTAATACATAGAGTTTAATTATGTATATATATATATAGTAGATGTTGAACTCCTGGTCCTTGGACTTCTTCATATTTTGAACCTCTTTAGAGAAAATCCTGACGCAATCACTGATTTTGAGTACTTGACACGTAGTTTAAGAAGTAAAGAAAAAATTTGAATCTTGATTTTAAACATGTCAAGTGGAGACAAAAAAAGACAGATAAATTGAAACAGAGAGGGTAATAATTAATTAGATTGTCATTTTCTATTATTGTCTCAATATTTTGTGAGACTATAAGTGTAAAATTGCTTTGAGTTTAACGTTTACATACTCAAAGTATAAAAGAATATTATATTATAAGGTCATCTAAAATATACAAAGTAATAATAATAATAATGTGAATGTTCTCACATTGTAAGTGTACATAAGTTAAATCCAATTGTTCGTTGGCTCGATTAAGTTTTCTTGACTAAACAAACATGATAATTATTGGATTGTATATTACGATAACAACATGTTCAGTATAATTTTAATTTAATTATTAATTTTTTGGTGCATTGAATATTTTTTTACTAAACAAATTTTTGCTTGTGATGACAGACACCAGGATTAAATGTGATCACAGAATATATTATTGGTCTAATAATTCCAGGGAAACCAATAGCCAATGTTTGTTTTAAAACATTTGGGTATATAAGTATGGCACAAGCTGTTTCATTTTTATCGGATTTTAAGCTAGGACATTATATGAAGATTCCTCCAAGATCTATGTTCATTGTTCAGGTATTATATTAATTAATTAATTAATTAAATTACTTATTTTTGTCCTCGTTTACTATTTCTATATGTCCTGACTCCTTGCACTGAGCGTTAGTTGAAGTCTAAGTCCGTGACATAATAGACACTTTAATTTGACTTCCATTGGCACACATGTAGTTGAACACCTCAACTTTCAGTGGGACCATGCCTCTAGATACCTCAACTCATACCCACTGACTTACATAAATCTTATTAGTTTAGGAGCTAATTACTTAGATACACTCTAGTTTACAATATTACGTATCTTACCAGATTTTGGTGCGTCTAGACACGTCCATATACATGTATCTCGAATATATAGGATCAAATTTAGGTGTAATTTGTTCTAGATACATTGTATCCAAGTGGATTCGCATGTATCTGAGATACATAGCAAATCTCACTCTCCTCTCTCGCTTGTCTCCCATCTCGCTCGCGACTCTCCCCAAATACATGTGAATCATTCCAGATACATACATATACATGTATCTAGTGTGATTCACATGTATCTGGTATACATACACGAATCTCACTCGCCCTCCCTCCCCAATCTCACTCGCTTCTCTCCCTATTTTTTTAGTATCTGATAGCAAAAATACATGTATTATTACAAAAAAAACTCTTAATTAGTGGTAAGATACGTAATCTAGGTAATAATAATATATATGATAGTGCAATATGTCTAATTCGTAGTTACTTATTTTATTGTAGTATTATACATGATATTCAATAAGCTGATTTTTTTGTTGTTGTTGAAACAGTTGCTTGGAACATTGATTGCTGGTACAATAAACATGACTGTAGCATGGTGGCTACTAACAAACATTGATAATATATGCCAAGATGCATTACTCCCAGTAAATAGTCCATGGACATGTCCAGGAAATCGCGTATTTTTCGATGCATCGGTTATATGGGGTTTAGTAGGACCTAAAAGAATGTTTGGTGAACTTGGAAACTATGGTAAACAAAATTGGTTCTTTCTTGGTGGTTTATTTGCACCAATTGTAGTATGGTTGTTACACAAAGCATTCCCAAAACAAAGTTGGATTAAATTGATTAACATTCCAGTACTTTTAGGTGCAACTGCAAATATGCCTCCAGCAACACCTTTGAACTTCAATAGTTGGATTTTCTTTGGTATTATATTCAATTACTTCATTTTCAAATACCAAAAGAAGTGGTGGCAAAAGTATAATTATGTGCTCTCAGCTGCATTGGATGCTGGATTGGCATTTATGGGAGTTTTTATATATTTCTTCCTTGATAATGTTAAACTTGATTGGTGGGGTACTGGTGGAGAATATTGTGGTTTGGCTAGTTGTCCTACTGCTAAAGGCATCGCAGTTGAAGGATGTCCTTTGCATTGACGTGCTCGTTTTGGACTTGGTCATGCTTGATGAGTTGATCAAGGTCATGTGTGCACCGGTTTGATATGGTTGTTGATCAGGCCAACGATATATATAGTTGTTGATGAAGGATGTCTTTTGAGCTGGTCAGACTCATGTGTGACGGTGTATATATATATAGTTGTTGAAGAATGTCCTTTTGTGTTGATTTCACTATAACAGTAGTTGTGTTCTTCTCAAACTTGCACGTCCCTCTTTGAGTTGATCAAGTTCATGCGCGATAATATCATTGAAGATTTCACTATTGTTATTATTTGTCGCGCTCTTAAAAGTATATATGTTTGTACAAAATTATCTTCTTATAGGAAGTTAACCCCTAACTTATGTCATTGTAGATTCTTAAGTAACCTTAACTTGTATAAATATTTCTCAGTTCTCACAATAAGGATAAGGTAATCCCCCACATAATGTAATTTTTTTTTTTTGTAATGTTCTTTGAAGTTTAGTTTGATGTATGGACTTGATCATTCAATGACTATATAAGTAATGCATCCATGTTTTAGAAGTATATAATATTTTGCTTCTTTTCTTCTTGCTTTGTATATTTTTCCTTTCTTGTAGAATTCCATGTCCTAAATAATTTTCTGACATCTCTTGGTTATTGTGAATCAGTTTCATTAATCGTCGAAGTTAAATTGAATCTTAGATCACAAGCATTGCTAACTTAAAGGCATTTGCATCACAAGCATGAACTATCACAACAGTTAAGGAACATTAGATTGGGACGTGGTTGTTCGATATCTATTCGATGCAGGCAAACATCCTTGCAATGATCAGGTCAGTTGACCATTTTTCCCTGACATCAATGGATTCTAGACGAGTCTTTAACTGTGTTATCAAAAGCAAAAAGCACAAAAGAACTCTTTAAGGGCCGATGGGACTTTAAGCGCAAATTAAGTGTGGGGCTTCAATGAAAAAAGGCTCAAAGCGAGAAACTAATACAAATATATATATGTTAAGTCCAAGACTAATAACTATAGGCATGAATTACAAATATATGAACAACTTAGTGTCGCCCCTTCAGAAGAGGTTCATTGACAAAGAAAAGTATTTCTTAGAACATTGATGACAACACTAATAACGCGCATTAAGTGGGGTGAAGCGGTCAACGCGTTTTGAGCCTCATTTCAGGGCTTCTTAAGAGTGCATTTGACAATACTAGTCTTTAATAATTTAAACATATGTTTGTGAGTTGGAACACTTGGTCGAGAAGAGAGGTTAATGGCATAGTGTGCATATTCTCCACTAATGCAGTGACAGCCTGCAGTTTTTCAGTAAGACAAGAGTCAAGGATCCCAATAATGAGAGTTTATTTGTTGCTTTGAAATTATATGAATGCGAAAATTACCTCAATTTTGTAGTTCCTGGCATTTCATAGTGCTGTAGCTGTGGTTGGCTTAGCTGGAGATGAAGAGGTGTGAGAGGGTCCTCGTTGAAGCTTAAACTGTTTGAACTCATGGCATTTCTGCTCACTGCATTTGCTTCTCTAGTTCCATAAACCTGATTTTCGACAGAAGATGTAGAAATTCTTTTGGAGCAGAGTGACTAGAGTTTTTGTCTTGATCTTTTAGAAGGAAATTATTATCTACTAGCATAAGAGAAATCTTTTCTAGAGATATATATTGATACCTTCTTATACAATTCCATATTTTCTTGACGAACAAGGTCTAGTTTCTTATAAAGTTCCTTGTTTTCTTGATGGCCGAAGTTTCTCTGCAAAGAAACAGATGAAGTTAGCTTGTTAAATTTTTTTTTTTTTTATAATAAATGACAAGAAGTGGTTGTAGTTACGGGTTGACCTTTCGGTTTAGTTCTTGTACCTCTTCAACCAGAATTTGGTCCTACAGAAATCAGAGATGTCAGTGTTATTTATACAAATAATATGCAGCATATTTGGAGGTGAAAGCTCAAACCTTTTTCACACGGACACCACGCAGACTCATTTCAAGTTGCTTTTCCAAGTTTTGTAATTCTTTGACATTCAATCCAGATAGCTCTTCACCCATCATTTTTCTGCCGGAGAAACAATCTTTTAAGCCAATTTAGGCCTTTAACATAAATCCATGGTTAAAATGACTATGACTGCAAGCATGTGTTTAACGGCTTAGGAAAAAAAGAAGAGGCTATAGCTACCCAATTCATGGTGTTTTGGTATGATGAGCTCGATAATTTGAGCTCCCACAGAAACCCACAATACCATATGATATTATTGTTATGCAACATGTGGTAGAATGTTAGTGTTAGTCAAGAGGACAGCTAGTGCTTCTGTAACAGGTTCAGAGAATCCAATAGCTTTGGTACAACCTTGTATTTGTATTAAAAAGTTTATTTAATATGTGCAAATTATTAATTTAGAACCCACTGAATTTATACGACTAGAATCCCGGATCCATAAGCTTTAGCCCCACCTTTGGTGTTAGTCATACTGCATCATAGGTATGTGTATATTCTTCTGAATATAACAACTCTGTTTTAGAATATCTCTCGTATACTTGCATGTTATGAGAGTCTCCAAGATTATAGCAGAGACCTAAGCCACTTTCTCGTCGAGCTGTCTAACTTTGACAATATCCACCTCTACCAAAGGTCTTTTCTTTTACTAATTTTAACTTATCTCATCATTGTTCATGGGGTAATCTCTGGTGGCATCACATCTCTTTCCTGCCACTATTCTGGGGATGTATGCTGCCAGAAAGTTTTCAGCTATCTCTTTCCAATATTCTGTCTGTTGCCTTTGGGTTTAGTCCTATTGGTAGTTTAATAAGTCATTCACTCAGAACTTGAATAATTATGCTAATTGGGGTGAAAGAGCTTACCGATGATTCCGTTGCAAGTTCTCTAGTTGTTTCCTCAGCAGCGCAGCTTCCCTTTGCCAAAACTGCAACAAGAATCTTCTTGGATTATCAATAAAAGAGAAATCAATAGAATGAGCCTTTCAGAAATGGTTTGATAAGATCGTTTCACATATCAAAAACCATAACAAGCCTTTCAAAAATGGTTTGAAGACAATAATGAGCTGCTGTTGCTTTCTAAAATTAACATCAAATTAACCAAAACAAAACCATACCATTTCAAAAGCAAACAAAAGAAAAATATCTCTTTGTTTTCAAAAACCATAATAACCTTTCAATATGTGTTGAAGAAAATAATGAGCTGCTGTTGCTTTCATGAATTTGCATCACGTTAACCAAAAAACAAACGTACCTTATGAGAAGCAAATAAAGTATAATATCTTTCGTTTTTGTAAAACTATTTGTCCTTTTACAATCATGTTTGAATTTTGTATGACAATTTACACTATTGGTTCCTCATCTAATACTTTCATTACTCTCGTGTAATACAACTTAAGATTGCAACCACATCTGGTGGTGCAAGATAAAACCCCTGGTGGCTTGGAATGGGATGACTATAAGTTTCACTGCTCTGAGACAGCACGACAAAGTAAAGGACTCTTATATAAACCTTTTGGTTTGGTAAATGAGTGTTCACTATTTAGTTTATAAAATGTCCTAACTCAAGGGCATTCACAGGTGTTGATAGAGGTTCAGGGGTATTCCGTATATTAGTTTAAGATTTTGAGTTTGATACGTAGTTCTTTAATGTTGTATTGAAGCCAACATTGACAAACCCATTCTCGTTCTAGTGAGTTAATTTTCTCCATGTATGATTTCCAAGGAATATGTGCATAGTTCTTACTGTCAACATTTACTATGCATGAAATATTCAGTTTGAGATAAAGGGAGTCTTTCAGCTTATGTTTTTGCCCGTGCTAGCTCCTACATAACCAGTATCCCTGTCTCTAAATGCTGGCACTTCCATTCATTAGTTTATTGGTATTTGAGTACCAGACATAGGATTGGCATGCATCCAGGTGTGTATCATGAGAGCTCGGATTTCCTTCAACTAATCATTTTTTGCATTTCCGGAAGTTATTGCATCTTCAGTGAGTTGAAAGGAATTGACATTTGAGTCAAATGATGGTATGACTTATAATGGGAATACGGTCTGGAGGATTGTATCTCTTGAGTTCAGATGTAGCTCTAGATTACGACAAGTTAAATGTGCCATCTTCAAAAAAAACTAGCTGTGCAATTTGTCTAGCTATATTTCTTGAAGGTAATGTTAGCAGGGGCTTAATTTTCCTGCATATCAAGAATAATGTGTAGCACGTTGTTTTTATATTGCAGAAGACCTAACTGCATTCTTGTACCCATGGTGTTGGCTTAAGCTGAATCACTTAGATTCATGTAAACTTTTCTGCTTTTCTTGAACAGGAAATTAGGACTTGGAACCTCAATTAGAACTCATTCCCTAGTTCCAACGAGATGCTCATACTCGAATTTGTGTACTGTAATAACTTATAAGTATGTTCCTTAGATATCCGACGAGCAGAAGCTGCCATGATGGTGGGATTAACATCTGAGCACAAATCTAAGCTATGTGATAAATCATGTCAGCACTGAGCAGTCATATTTGGGTTAAAAGACACCTGATTAAGAGGGTTCAAGAGCTGCTTCTGTGATCAATCTATACCAGAAAATACAGACCAACCATTTCCAGATTCCATGCTCTAACTGAACTACTAAGGCACTCGGCCAGATCAAAGAATCCTCTGAACACAGGAATAGATGTGTTATGCTGAGATCTATGTATAGTTATTCAATAGACTGGTACCTCACTTTAGTTTGGCAGTAGTATCAGGGCCATGCAACTTCTGAAAGTGGGAAGGTCCAAAGTTTCTATTCTTTTCCCTCTAATCACATAATCTTCACCTATGTTTTGACCTGCACCATTGAATACTGATCGGTAAAGCAGAATGAACTATTTTTTTATGGAAATTTTTATTCCTTTGCTTCTTCTCATAATCTAAAGAACAGACCTTCTGACCCTGAAACAATTGCAAAGAAGGATTAGATGATTAATCTCGAAATAGCAGAAAGATGACATGACTAGGCTAAGATTGGTTGTAGACTTGTAGAGCTGGATACTGTTGTTTGAATCAAAGACCTTCAACCAGTGATATCCCAGAATGTCATTATGATATTGCAAGAAGAGTGGCCAAGTTTGTAACAGCTCCATGTTTATTGTCATCTTGGTATAAAGTTTAGTTCCACCGTTAAGGAAATGGAGTGGCCCTAATGGTCATAATCCAGGATAACTGTTGCAAAATATTGTCAATACTTCTTAATTCCTAATGGAGATTAAGGTTCTTGATTGACACATCTTAAGTACGCATCTCTTTTGTGGGAAGCCATCAAGTTTCCCAGAGTCCCTGTCCCAATTGCTAAATGCAGTTGCTAAACCTGCAGTTGTTCATCAAACTTCCTGCCCTGTGCTATCATGAATGTTCTAATCCCTCTCTGAGATGCCCTACATATTGTATACTTAAATGACAATGCCAATAGTTATTCACGCTAAAGATGAAATTATCTTATTATCAAACATTTGAGTGCCTTTTAAGGGGAATATCTTGACTACTCTTTTTACTTACCAGTTCATAGATGTGGTTTTTGAATGTTGTTTCAGGTCCCATAACGAAATAAAGTGGACTTGATAAAGTAAACCTGTAAAATTTTCAGATGAAACGATTTTCCAGAGACTTTGTTTATGATGTTTCTTCTTGTTATTAAAAAATCTTCCTTCTTGGTCCACCATCTTTGTAGCTGTCAACTGTGAATACATTTTTACTTTTCTGCATCTTAACTAACAAGATATTTTTTGTCCTAGTTACTCTCGTCCTTGTACCATCCTTTACCTTCTCTTGTTGTACTTCCATTAGAGGAAGATATGCATGTTCCCAATTCGAAATCTCTGTCCTATGGCCACAAAGCTAAACCTTTGTTAGTTGTATTGGTCTTCATCAAAGGTTCCATCTTTAGATGATTTCTCCTTTTCTCCATAATTGAAGGTTCAAATGGGGATGGTAGAACAGATATCTGCTAATGAGAATTTCCATTTTCTCCGCCCACTTTGTTAGTGGAATCAACTGTTGACACATCCTTTCATGCATGTGCATGTTCTTGTCATCATATATTAGAACCATAATCCAACAACCCTGGGATCCAAGTTCATGGAATTGATCTAGTTCACAGGTACAACTAAGAGAGGTAGAATTGGAATACCATGCAACTTCTGGCATCCGATTTCCATGGAATTGGGATCCAAGTTCATGGAATCAATTCATTTTGGTTAATTTTGCAAGTATAGATTGTCCTCAAGAATTATCGTATAATACTACTAGTCTGCTGGCAGCTTTACTACTGTCTATAGATTCTAGGACTTTCTGTCCTCCTGACCTACCCGTTTGCTTGTGCTTGTTACTAACAGTTCTGAGCATCTTAAACTTAGATGCTATAAATGTCAAAATAAATCCGGATGTAGGTATATAGAACAAAGTTAACACTCAAACAAACAAAGGCTTATATAGTAAAGACACCAATAAGATGTATGCATGCTAATAGTGCACAAAACAAACAAGAAGAAGACTACAAATGCATGAAAGAATGTGCTGTGAAGTCCTCATTCTTTTACACTGTCAAAAAGTAGCTTGATACCAGTATAACGTGTTGTTAAGTCCTATCCTCCTTCTCTGCAAGTCGGACGACTAGTGTTCTGTTCTCTTGGGAAGTCAAATAGTCTATAGAAGATATGAAGTTCCTTTTGGTATTTCATAAATTATGTACAGTTCACGGGAGAAAGCAAGTATCCAAGAAACTATTATGCATTATATCCTTTGATAGGTGACTGCAAATTAGCTAGCAAAACTTACCTTGACCTCAGAACTTGGATCTCCCAATTTATTAGTGTTGTCTTCCTTTGCTTTGTTGTATCTTTCAATCACTGATTTCATGCTGTCAAAATAGTAAAACTGTTCAGATTTTTCAAATGTACATACTGAAAGGTAGTCATTTGCATTGATCATCGCAGTATCATAAAGTTGTTATAACCTAGCAGTTGTTCAATTTCTTTATCATCATAGAAGTCAAATGCAAAATGTAGCAACTTTTAGTAGAATAGTTCATGAGCCTCCTTATAAATTTCCTCATTATATGGTGGAGAATTCCAATTCTAATTCATAATGTTAAGAGATCTCAAGGTTATGGTTCAATATTTGGTTGTATAAGTACTTCTATAGCAATACTTTTTTGCAGAGAACCTATGATCATTGCCAGCCTTAAACCTTTCTCGAGGGCTAAATAGACAAACTCTGCACAGTTGTCGAAGGAGAAACACAAACCGCTGAGCAAGTATGTAATTCAGTGTCATCATCGGACATGAACAAAGCATAAATGTGGTGTAAAAACACAGAACAACATACAACTCTTGGATACAGAATGTAAAATCTATAAATAAGTATGTATAGTATTGCACTGCATTGTATACGCATGAATAGAAACACACAAGTAATTCAGCCTATTGCACTGCATTTATCAGAGCCATCATGCATGGATCAAGATTTTCAAATCTTTTCTAGTTGCTTTTCAGAAAAGAGTTCGGGTTTCTTGGATCACCTCCAAGGAGTGACCACTTTGTATCACCGCCACCATACGAAGGAGTTGAGTGTGCAACAAGCGACCTTCATGCGGACACCGTCTTCTGTATTATGTCTCTTGCTGGTGCCTCAAGGCGTGAGTTATTAAATGGCATAATCCATAAATATGTTCTTCAACTTAATTTCAGTTGTCATGTGTGCCCTCTATCCTTATGTGTGCACAAGTAAACACTTAAACTTATATAAAATTGAACAAGTAGGTACATGTTTTATCCTACCTGACATATTACATGTAAAACACGAATTGCCACATAGGATGCATGTATTATTTATTTGTTCAACTTTTTATGCAAGTTAAAATGCCTACTTGTGCCCACCCAATTTGGAGGGCGTAGATGTCCGTTGAGACCAAGTTAAAGAGCATGCTTATGTATTATTTCTTATTAAATCTTGGCCAGGTTTTCTGTTTTGGTGTTACCAGCTTGCACATTCTGGCCCAATAGTGGTGGTACTTTGATCAACATGCCAAGTTGTTGAGAAGGAGTAACTTGAACCAGGTTCGATTAATCACTTTGGTCATGTTTGGTTTTGAATTCTGTTGTTGTTGGATTTGTTTGGGTTTTAATAGTGTATTCGGGAGCTGCCTAAAAGAGTGAAATTGAGTTTGAATCTCTATTGGGCTTCCAACATTTAAGGTCGTTTGGTTGGGAACAAGTTATCATGGATAAGTTATCCGACTATGTACATTATCTCATCACTATGGTATAAATGGTGGGATAAATAATCCAATGACTACTTAATACCTCCAACCCAACACGCGCAGGATAAAGTAATACGGTATTTTATCTCAGGATTAGTATTCCTTATATTTCACACCAAATGACTCCTAAATTTTTCTTTATAATCTTTCTTTACACGTTGTGCTTGCCAACTCCCAACTACTCCGTCCGTTCCTAAATAAGTGATGTTTTAGTCTTTTCATTTTATTCTTAAATAATTGGTATTTCACGTTATCAAGAAGAATCAATGATGTTCTTCCAATTATTCCCTTATTTAAAGAAAGAGGGTTTTACAAATCCAAGAAACTACTAAAGAGCTACATCTTCGAAAACATCGTAATAGGATGGGAAAATATTTAGAGCATTGGGTATATGTTTTGTGCTATATATAGAGATTTTACTAGAAAAATTAATATTTCTTTTTTACAATATTCCGAGAAAAATCTGTGATTGAAAATTTTGACTTGCTAGCGTTATTTTTATCTGTGTCTGTAATAGTATATCCTGTAAATTGTAATAAAATGACTTGAATACTTTTGTTTAAGGAGTTGAAAGTGATTTAATAATTTATTTTATTTGAATGTGAATGATTTTTGTTTAAATCACGTTCGAGTATAAACAAATGCGTGTATTTATTGTTGAAAGTTTATAAGCAGATGTTAATTTGAAATGGATAAATATTTGTCCTTTTATTTCAAATATATTTAAACTGTGATTTGATATTAATGCTTACTAGTCTATATTAAATGTCTAATGCATTAAATATTTTTTTTTATAAGCACCCACTATTTGGATATGCACAGTGCACACTATAAAATCCCCACTCTTATACCTCTCTAAATTAATATTATCGGAACCATAAAATATTATTATTTTGTAGAAGTATTATTTAATTGATAAATTAATATTTATTAATTTAAAGAGTATTTTCGAGATTCAATAAAGGTTAATTTTGATTACATCAGAATCATTGTATCTTACTAATTTATGTATCATATTTATTGAATTAATATAAAAACTAAATTCATCATACATAAAGCACAATGTATGATATATGATTCATTGTAAGATTTTTTTTATCAAATGATTCACTGTTTATCCATTGTAATTAATAAATTATTGTAATATACCTTCTTTCTTAATAGCAATTAAATATTATTTACTGTACACCTTTACTAAAAACATTCAATGTATGATAGTAAGAGAATAAACTATATAAGTAACATAAGAAACTTTTTCAAACCATACAAGTAATGACTTTTCATTTAAAAAGGTGTCACAAAATCAACAATAATAAATCAAATACGTGCATAAAACATTATGCAAGTACAAAGAGACCATTTCACTTGCACTCAAAATTTTTTGTAGTTATAGCTTGAAGAAAATTTTAAAGTTAGTCAAGGTACATTTCAAGCACACTCAAACAGTCATTTGAGTATCTTTCGACTTACTTAGGAAAAGGAAAGGATATCAAGTGGTACAAGCTGACAAAATTTTCATGCATGAAAAAGGTTGTTTATAAGTGATTTCTCTAATATTAAGATCGTGTGAATATAATCGGGAAGTTAATTTTGGAGAAGATGAGAGATGCAATGAAACTTTTATATCCTCAACAAGATTTTAAGCACAACTTTTCTCGAAATTATCTTAAGAAATCAAGCTAAGACATGATATCAAGTCATTTCGGAGAGTGGTTCAATGATATACAAGACATGGAAACAAAACTGGAGTCGGTGAGGGAAAAGTAGATCAGTTCCCTATGTAAAAGGTGTTTTTAATATAAATGAAGCTGGTTTGTTTTACAGGTTACAAACAGATCATTCTTTTGTTACAAAATAATTTGAAAAAATAAAGTAAGACAAAGAAAGGCTCACGGTTGTTATTTGTTGCAATGAGGATAAATCTATAAAAGAAATCTATATAGATTATTGAAAAATATGCAAAATCACGTTGCTTTAAGAATGTCAATATGAATATCATGAATTGTCATTATCGTGCAAACAAAAAAGCATAGATGACAAATGTTTTTTGATAAATATATTCATTGATTTTGATCACAAAATGTATGGTAGACAAATTTTACTTGTGGTAGATAATAGACCACCACATCAAAGAAATAATAAAGGACTACAAAATACTTAATTGTTTTACTTGCCACCCAACATGAATTAAGAATTCAACCTTATCATGCTGGGATAATAAGAGCTTTCAAGATGCATTATCGCAATATATTTTACCATAATATATTAGAAGACTATGAGCTGAAACAACCATATTCAGGAAAGATTAATATTTTAGATGCCATCCATCTTGCGATTGCGGCTTGGACGACAAATTAATCAGCAAGAGACAACAACAAAATATATTTTGACACTATAAATTCCATTCGAGGGATGAAACCTCAAAGAATTTAAATGAACCCACTTGTGAATATGACATTCATGAACTTGAGGTCACGAATAATGATCTTTGTTACCATAATAAAATGGATTTCGATAGCATGTTGGATTATCCGAATGAAAATGTTACATGTTCAGAGGTCCATAGCTTAGAAAATATTGTGGATACTATCGAAAAAAATAATGTTGATGATGAAGTTGAAAATGATACAATACCTTTGAAATCAGTTAAGCGTAAGGAAACACTTATCGTGTATGGAATATTTCACAATTTTCAGTACAAATCGAAAAGACAACACTGGAGTTGTCTCTAACTTTTCTTATTACATCCAAAAAAATTAGTGTTGTTACTGAAACTGCACCAAAAATTTATAAAGAGTTGTATATGCGATAAGGGCTTCCTTGCACATAATTGGTTCCAAAGGGATTGTATTTTCTTCAACTTTCATCATACATTGTTTCTCTATTTGTGTCCACAATTTTTTTTTAACTTTAGACCTCTAAGCATGTATCATTTTCACTCGGATAATCTAACAAGCTATTAACATCCCTTTTATTATGGTACTCAAGATCATAATTTAATCATGACCTCAAATTCATAAATGTCGTTTTCAAAAGTTGGTTCATTTAAATTCTGTGAGACTTCATTCTCATAAGGAATTATGCAGGGTCAAAAATAATTTGCTATTGTCTTTTGTTGAATATCTATCATCCAAGTCGCGGTCGTAAGATTGATAGCATTTCAAAATATCAATCGTTCTTGGATCAATTTGTTTCAACTCATGGTCTTCTAATATCATATAGAAAATCTATTACAATAATGCATTTTGAAAGCTCTTATTATTCCAACATCATAAGGTTGAATTTTTGATGTTATGTTGGGTGGCAAGAAAAGCAATTCAACATTTAGTCCATCGATATTATCTACAACAAGCAAAATTCGTCTACCATGCATTTTGTGGTCAAACCAATGAATATATTCATTAGAAAACACACTTATCATTTATGCTCTTTTATTTGCACGATAGTGATAATTCAAGTTGTTCATGTTGCTTTGCATATTTTTCAATAATTCATAAAGAAATTTGTTTAGATTTATCCTTGTTGCAACAAATAACAATTGTGTGTCTTTCTTTGTCCTACTTTATTCCGTAGCAAGAGAAAGATCAACTAGTAACTGTAAAACAAATCTGTTTCATCCATATTAAAACCATCTTTCATAAGGAGCTGGTCTATTTTTTTTATGTACCCCAATTTCATCTCCATATCGTGTATATCAATTGAACCGCTCTCTTTGAAATGACGAAATGAATGAATAATTGAATACCATGTCTTACCTTTAATTTTTCAAGACAACTTTGAGAAAAGTTATGCTCAAGATCTTGTTAAGAATATAAAAATTTCATTGTATCTCTTACTTTCTCCTAAATTTTCTCCAATTTTTTTCGCACGGTCTTAGAATTGGAGAAATCTCTCGTAAACAACCTTCTCCGTGTCTTAAAAGTTTGTTGGCTTGTGCTGCTTGATATTCCTTTCTTTTTTTAAGTTAGCCGAAAGATATTCAGTAAGTCATTTGAGTGTGTTTAAATTGTACCTTGACTAACTTAATTTCAAATGAAAATTTTCATTAAGCCACAACTGCAATTTTTTTAATTACATGTGAAATGATCTCTTTTATACTCACATAATACTTTACGTATTTGATATATCATTGTTGATTTTGTGACACCTTTTAAAAGAAAAGGCATTGTTGGGTATGATTTGGGGAAGTTTTCTATGTTACTTATATAGTTTATTCTCTCATCATCATACATTGAATGTTTTTAGTAAAAGTTCAATGAAATAGTATTTAATTATTATGATGAAACAATGGACATTACAATGATTTTTAAATTACAATGAATAAACAATTAACATCACAATAAATTATTTAATAAAAAAATTACAATGAATCATACATTATACTTTATGTATAATGAATTTATTTTTTATATTAATTCAATAAATATGATACATAAATTAGTAAGATATAATGATTTTAATGTAATCAAAATTAAACTTCATTAAATCTTGTAAACATACTTTAAATTAATAAATATTAATTTATCAATAATACATCTATAAAAAAATAATAATATTTGATGATTCCGACAATAGTAATTAGAAAGTTCTACTGTATATCAGCTATAAGTCTTAATCCAAAATAATACTTTTAGCATATTAAAGCTACACATAACTAGTAAATAGAAAACTTTGTAGTAAAATAAAACATATTCATTTAAATGTACCTATTTGGATCATAAAATCTCGAGTTAATAGATCTTCATCCTAGTAATTTCAATTAATTGAGAACTTCAATAACAAACAGAAAACACATTACATTAAACTGAATATTAGTGCCATATAAATTGCTTCAAAATACAAGAAGATGCAAATTTATGAGGTCAAAATGATTAAGCACCCAGATCCTATCCATACACACACATAAAACACCGAATTAATTAAAAGGCTTGATACATGGTCAGCCATTTAAACTTTTCATGAAATTCTACTATTTTAATACTCAAACTAAGTCATGTTTCAATTAAACACGTCAACTCTTAATAAAGTGTTTCAATTAGACATTTCCAGTTCATATTTTGAATATTTTTGGGTTTGTGCTCACTCATTTGTTTATGAGGTAGTTAAGTTAACTACATAAAATATCTCATCTCCTTTAATTATACGCTTGTGCCTCAATACACCGTAAAACACCAGGCATTTTCTATAAATGCGTATAGTTAAAAGAGATAATACATTTTATGAAATTAACTTTACTAACTATTAAACGAATGAAAACACCAAAAGTAGCAACATAACTTAGTTCGAGCATCTGACGTATGAAGTTTAATTGAAGGCAAAAAAGTGTGAGAGATAGGGGAAAGAACCTGGTGTTTGCATAATCATAGAGCTTGCTAGTACTGGAGAAGATGATGACTCCAACCTCCGCGTCACACAAAATCGCTAGCTCCTTCGCCTTCTTCAACAATCCATTCCTCCTCTTCGAAAACGTCACTTGCCTGCTCGCTGAATTATCGATCCTCCTTATCAATATCTTACCTCTCCCCATCGAGCCCGATCTCTATCTCTCTCTTCTTTCTCTCTCTACATATATATACACACACAATCAGAAATACATATATACTCATACACATACGTTCATAGGCACGAATCTACTAGTAGATTAGATGTGTGAATCGAGATTTAATTTATCCGTTAAAATTCACTCGAACTGCACAAGGATGATGAATTCATTTGTTAGAACTTAAAATCCTAGATCCGCGCATCTGTATGTGCAACTACAGGAAAAATGCCAAAAACCGATATTTTGTACTTAATTTGATCCTAAAGTCACAAAAAAAAAGTAGCGAATACAATTGTATTCTGATTCAAAATTTTGAAATACAGCTATAACGTATGGATTTAGGAGAGAAATCAATTAGCGTTTTGGAAATGAGGAAAACGAGGGAATTTACAGTTGATTTGCAAACCTACTACTAATATAGATGTGAGTTCATGCTTGAAATCTGTTAAAACTCACTGAAATTGCTGAAACTATTGAGCTCAAAATTCAAACAAGGTGATGAGTTTAATTATTGGTTAGCCGACAAGCTTAAAATTCTAGATCCGCCTTGAAAAATAGCCAGAAACAAATACTTTTTGAAAACGGAGGAATTTACAGTTGATATTCAGAAGAAAATGAACGGAAAAAGAGAGAGAAAACTTACTTGTAGCGATGAAGAAGACAAAAATGAGGGCTGCGAAGTCGTCGTTTCGGGTCAATTTGAGGAAAAAGTGTATGTAAAAGGCGAAAAAGGAAGAAGAGAAAACCGCTGATGGTTTTTTATTGTGAAATGAAATGCCACGTGTACCAATGAAATGCTTGATTTGATAAATTTGTTAAAAAGTACCGACGTCAATAGATCGCTGACGCGTGGTGTGGTACTACGGAAAATTATTCCAAATTAAATGCTTTCCTTTTTAATAATTTTCCTTTTATGTGAGATTCTGGATGACGGAATTACCCCTGTTGATTGATTCGTTTGATACACAAGATAAGTAAGAATATTTCTTGGTACATGTACTCATAATTTTGTCACATAAAAGTGAAATGGATCGAGGGAGTATCATTGTTATTTGTTAAGACAATATCTGATTTCATTTTCCTTTTCACGTAAAATTTAGCATGTTTTATAAAATGTTTGGTGGCCAATTTTTCTTTTTCACATGTTATATATAGGTTGGAAATCTTATAAAAAATACCTTCTTCATGGTCGTTTGTGTGAAATTGATCAAAACTTGAGGTGTAACAGAACTTGTGAATATTTCACCTAGTATAAGTGTACGAGTCAGAAACTAACAAAAATTTTAACAAATAGAAAATGGAAGAATAAATTTATGTATATATGTATCTTCACACCTTCATAGAAAAGGAATCAAGAGTGATTTATAGGTGAAGTATTGGATTAAAAAATCCTCATATCTTGACTGTTGGTAACCAAAACAATGATAATCGCCTCATGAAAACCTTTCAATGTTATTCAATGTATAATGAATTGTCTGGTATAATTGCAGATAATAAAAACGGTATTTGAAATTACTAAACTTCATAATGGCTAATTAAAGGATAATTATAATGACATTAGGTTTAATCATTAATGTCAACATAATTGCTAATAATAGAGTACATACTATTATTTAGAAAAAATATTTAGGACATAAAACAATATCTCTTTCAAGTATAAATAGAAAATAAAATAATTCCACATTTGGGATAGATGCTTTCTTTATTCATTTTTGGACCCATTCGATCATAAAACTTATTCACTTTTTTGAAAATTAATATTTTTAATCATAAAAAAATTAAATCCAGCTTAATGTTGTATTTTAAAAAGCAACTTTCACATATAGCAAATACAAAATTCATATTTGTATGTTATAACAAAGTTTGCATAATTGCGCTTCATAGCAAACATATATATGTATAATTCGCTATACATATACAAAAAAAAAAAAACAGTTGTATAATTCGCTATACATATACAAAAGAAAGCAGTTGTATACAAAAGATCAATTGTATAATCTGTGTATGTATAAAACGAGAAAGAGAGAAAGGCAAAAGAAAAATGGGCAGGGAAATATTTGTATTGTATAATTATAAGTATATAGGACGAAGATATATTTATTTGCATGTGTATATATAATTTTCTCTCGCTTTATACAAACATAAGCGCAATTTATACATTTCGTTTCTGTTTGTATAAGCAAGAGAGGCGAGGGTGACGAGCGAGATTTGGGAGAGTGGCGAGCAAGATATGGGAGAGGGGAGAGAGGGGAACGAAAATATATGTATATATACAATTTCCTCTCGCTTTATATAAACACAAACACATTTTATACAATTGTGTTTGTATAAAAGCGAGAGAGGCGAGCGAGACTGCCAGCAAACGAGAGTGGCGAGCGAGATTCCACCAGGGAGAGTGGCGAAAATAGCAATAGTTTGCTATAGGGTACAATTAAATCAAAGTATATTTATAGCATTTAATTTGAATTAATAATTTGTTATTATATACAATTTTCCCTATTTTAAATGTGGCAACTCCTTCGAGATTTATTTAACAATTTATATATATGAAATGTAATTTATCTTATGGAGAAGGGGTATAAAAGTAAACATAGAATATCCCTCCACCTGCCAGTACAACTGTACAATAATCATAGAGTATAAATTATTAAGTATGATCCACGTGCTGATAGGACAGAAAAATAATGGCTTCTATTTTCGGATTTTAAGGTTACCACAAAAGGAAGTCGTGCACCGTCCCTTTTAAAAGTTGTACATAATTTTTATGACAAATTGTCTCTGTTATTTTGTCTTTTTGTCTACCCAATTTTCATTCTTTTTATCTTTTTTTTTTCTCCAAATAAGAGTGGAAATAAAGAAAGAAAAATCTACCCATTATCTAAATCTGGCTAGTGCTCTTTGTTGTGTTTGTTTATATGGTCTTATTACTTAGTGATCTAGTATGCGGTTAAACAGGTTGATTCTAGAAATTATTTTATTTCTTAAGTATGTTGTACTAGGGAATAATGTAAGAAAATGCTTGTGTATAGAATTTTTTCTTTAAGGTAATTGAGTTTTTTTCTTTTCTATCAGAAATCTCTATCTAATTTAATTTTTTGAGTTTCATACATGATTAATTAAGTATGTAAACTTTTTATCTGAACTATCACCAAATGTTTATCGAGTTATACCTCAACTATCGGTTGTTCACTTTTTCTACTTGACAACGGTGATATTTCAGGTAGAAAAAGTGAACAATTGATAGTTGAAGTGCACTTTGATTAACATTTAATGATAGTTTAGGTAGGAAATTCACACATATGAAATTCAACAACTAAAATACTTTAAGTGAGTTTTTAAAAGACTTGGTGCCCATTTGGATGGGCTTTTAAGTGCCCGTTTGGATTGACTTATTTTAGGTGTTTTTAAGCCAAAATAGCTTTTAAGCAGTTTTGAAATGTTTGGGTAAAGTTAAAAAATGCTTATAAGCACTTATTTTAAAGGCAAAATAATAAAAATAAGTCAAAAGTCATAAGTTAGAAATCCTAACTTATGGCTTTTGACTTATAAGTCATAAGCCAAAAGTCAATCCAAACAGGTCTGGTCAAACTGACTTAAAAGTCAGTTTTTGACTTGTGAGAGTGTTTGACAATTATAAGAACAACTTAAAATAAGCTAAATGTAGGGTGACCCCTACTTCTTCTTTTTTAACTTAAAAGTCATTTTACTTTGACCAAGTATATTACGTTTTTACCCTAAATTCTTTTAAACAATTCCCAAATTCTTTCATTTGATCTATTCAAATTATATATCTTTGAAATTTAAAATAAGTTGCACATTTAAAATTAACTTAAATATTAAGTTATTGAAATTGAATTAAAATATAAATTAATTTTATTTTAATTTTTCTTAGAAATAAAAACCTTAGATTAATCAACTTTTTATTATGTTAACAGTTTTTAGGGTATTTCAGACATTTTGATTAAAAAAAAGTGTTTAACAACACTTATTTGCCAAACACATCAACAATTTTTTTTCAACTGCAACATTTTTATCCAAACACATAACTACTTATTTTTAAAATAACTTTCAGCACTTTAAAAAATTACTTTTTTTAAGTCAATCCAAACGAGTTCTTACTCTCTTTGACCCAATTTATATGACTTACTTTCCTTTAATCGGTTCCATCTTTATGAAATAACTTATACTCATGCAAATATCTACTACTTATTTTATATCATAATTTTTTTAAAAAAAAATAACCTAAATTCTGTGTCAAATCAAACTATGAGACGTGTGTATTGGACAAATGTTTAGTTGGATGAGCCCAACCCATGTGAACAATATTTAGAGGACCAATAAGATTCCTGCCTCGTTAAAATGAACAGAATTTAGTGGAAAGTCAATTAATTATGGTAACTAGGGTTTCTGCATTTCCAACTAAAAAGGGTGGACAAGTGTCAATCATCAGCAAAATCAAATATAGACACACACCAATAACCAATAAAGTGATTTCTACTTTCTATAATACCTTCTTAGAATCCACGTTATAATTAATTATTACTACTCTTATTAATCTGCTTGATAATTGGAGAATTAACTAAAAAAAAAAAACCACCTATAGCAAGTTGCAACATCACATAATGCAAATGGTGCAAGTTGCACAATTGATAATTATGTTAGCACTATAAGAAGTCGAAGGGTGGATTGGAGTTATGCAGGCATTAGTAATATAAAGATTAGTTATAAGAGAATCTACATAGGAGTATTATTGTATGCAAGGTTTAGTTATTCATGTTATTCTACATTTTATTTTGCATAAAATAATATTATTATTTTTCATAACTTATGTGTATTAGTTATGCGTAATAGTGGAGCCGAAATATTCACTAAAGATAAAGGGTGTGAAATATGAAAAAATAAGACATGAAGAAGTAGAATGAGGTTATTCAGCATCTTATGTATATATACATAATAAATAATATTAATCATATGTAACTTTCTATCGCAGGGTTCAGATGCATTCCATAGTCCTTCCTAGCTCTGCCCCTAGTTATGGGGGTGTTTAGTTATTCAAGTTGTTTTATCTTTTATTTTGTATAAAATAATACATAGATTCTCTTATAATTTATAATTGTATTAGTTATGCGGATTTCTAAATTGTAAATCAAATATCGTATTATTATTTTTTTAGAAACTTTCAAAATGACTATTGTCACACCCCTATTTTTTCCCAAAATTGAAATGTTTTGAAAAATAGAGTTTTTCCAATTAAAGTGATGTTTTGAAGAGGGATTATTTTGATTATTCAGAGTCACCACTTAGAATTGAGTTTTGGTGTTCCAAGTCACCTTATGTAAATCCCTAATCAAAACGAAATTTGACTCGTTATTGTATTGGTCTGCGAATTAGAAATCTGGATAAGGAATTCTATTGGCCGAGGGGAAGGTGTAAGGCACCCCTCGAGTCCCGTGGTTCTAGCACGGTCACTTTATTGACTTTTACATAACTTGAATTAATTTTGAATATATATGTTTATGAGCCTAGAAAATTTACTTATGCCCCGCTTTCTTTGATTTATATTAAATTGTCTTGTTTAGATTTTTAGAGTTTGGAGAATTTTAATATTGTCTTTTTAGTGGGATTTAAAAAATAGATAGTTAAATTATAATAGGAGGTAGAATTTTATGGGATTTAGGATTAGTTTTAGAAAGAAAATGTTAAAGAGGTTAAGACCAATTTCTTTAAAATAATTTTTTTTTTTTTTTTTTTTTGCACGTTATTTTGTAGTTTTTTTTTGTTAGATTTTTTTAAAAAAAAACATCCTGTTTCTCTTTCTTCTTACCCTTTTTTTTTATTTTTTTTTGTTTAACAGAATGTTTCTCTTCTTCTTACTTTTTATTTAAAAAAAAATATTTGGTTAAGTTTTTTGTTTTCCCTTTTTTTAACCTTTTCTTTATTTTTATTATTATTACTTTTTATTACTTTCATCTTTTGTTTCTTCCGTTTTTACTTTTTATAAGTGTTTATTTTATTTTTACTTTCTTTTTAATGATCTGTTCGTTTTATTTAATTTTTTATTTTTTATTTTTTTTCCAA
This sequence comes from Solanum acaule, assembly GCA_036250505.1. Classification (NCBI taxonomy): domain Eukaryota; kingdom Viridiplantae; phylum Streptophyta; class Magnoliopsida; order Solanales; family Solanaceae; genus Solanum; species Solanum acaule. Next base: position 952 of record JAJOOR010006517.1, on the reverse strand, counting down.
ATTAAAAAAAAAAGATCAACATAACCCAATTAATTGAAAACTTTTTAAGGTTTTGCATTAAAAGAAATGCAAAGAAAGTTGTAGATTCAATTTCTTTTACTTTTTATTTTAATTCTTCTTAAAAAAATAATAAACACAATTTTATTAAATATACAAAGTGGGAAAGTAACTTAACTTATTAGAACTAAATTTCATCTAAATATTGTTAACTACATAGCATAGAATATTAAGCTTCGTACTTTAATCAAGAACAAGATAAAAATGAGACTTTAAAGCATGCAAGAATAATTACATGTTATATAAATTTTACTCTAAATTTAATGATATAAAATTTTTAGTCTATTTCATATCATAATGCAAAAATTAAACATACATAAATTTAAACAACTTCATAACAATGGAATCACATCTTGCATAATTATAAAATCAAATAATGTAATGAAGAGATCAAGTGTTACCTTTTGTGAAAATTAATTCACAAAAACAAAAAACACCACAATTAGAAATCACGAACTGAAAATCACATAACTCAACCTCAAACTCCACTTTTATCCTTTGTTTTTGGTGAGTTTAATGTTGTATTGCTATTTTTTTATGGTGTGCGTATGCTTGGAGAGAAAAAATGTTTTTTCTTTTTGTATTCTGTGTTGTTGTGCGTTTGTCGTTGGAAAGTATGTAGTAATAGTAGTATGTAGCTTAGGTGTTTGTGGAGGTGAGTAGGAAATAAAAATATTTTTGATCTTCTCCTCCTTCTGTTTTGCTGATGATGTTGTGTGTTGACACCCAATTTTGGACCTCCACAATATAGACTAATCATCGAGCTTCTTTAATTTCGAACGATTTCAATTAATTAGTTTTAGGAAATTAAAAATAAAAAAAAATAAAAAAAAAAATAAAAAAAAAATAATAAAAATATATATATATATACATATATAAATATAAAATAAAATAA
>JAJOOR010006516.1:0-33325 GCA_036250505.1 Solanum acaule | reverse complement strand
TTGCGCTCACTTCCCATCATGATCTTGTCCTTAGCATACTCTAGATCAGCCAAGCTTACAGCTTTAGCACCTTCCATTGCAGCCTTCACAGCAGCAATGTTAACCAAATTGGCAAGGTCAGCCCCGGAAAACCCAGGAGTCCCCCTAGCAATGATCATAAGGTCGACATCATCTGCTTTCACTACCTGCCAGATAGGAAACGTTTTTGACAGAGATTAGAAACCCTTGAAAATTGCAGTTGCACCTGCAGTTAACAATCCAGCTGAGAAAGATGGTCAAATGAACCATGCATGGTGGAAACAAAGGAATGCTTTGAGGCTGCCAACTCCAGTTTGACATGGTAGCAAAGTTCTTATAAGATTAAACCCACATAAATATAGGTGCTGCTAAACAGCGATGTCAAAGTAAAATGTGATGGATAAAAAATGCCACAAGGGAAGATATGTACAATGAACCTTCACGAGTAGGCAACTCAATTGTACCAGGTCAGACTAATTCCAAAGGCATCTTGTCTTCAAATCTTCAATCAATTCACAGTATAGGTCAATAAAACTAGATTCATCAATAGAAAAAAGGATGCAAGACAATGTGTACATGCATAACACATTTCTTGTTTAAAATGCTAACAGAGATATAGTCATAAAGAAAATCTGTCAGCTATTAGAAAAACATAAGAATAGCTGTGTATCACTACAAATAGTTCATGAGAGCAATGACCTAGAAACTACAGGGTCTATAGAGATTCCCCATTGTCCAGAAACAATACCTTTGACATGTGAGATTCCATGATCTGCTTCCGACCTTCAACATCAGGATTTGGTACAACAATGTTGCGATCGAATCGTCCAGGTCTCACCAGTGCCTTATCCAATGACTCTGGGAAGTTAGTGGCCGCAATCACAATGATTCCATCATTTTGTTTGAAGCCATCCAGCTCAACAAGCAACTGATTCAAAGTCATCCTCATATATTGCTGGTCCTTTGGGTTACGGCTTCCTCCAATGGCATCAATTTCATCAATGAATATAATGCAGGGTGATCGTTTCTTAGCAGCTGCAAAAAGGTCTCTTACTCTTCGGGCTCCAACACCCACAAACATTTCTTCAAACTCACTACCACTGCATGAGAAAAAGGGAACCCCAGCTTCTCCAGCTATAGCTCTTGCCAACATGGTCTTACCGGTTCCAGGAGGACCAACAAGTAGCACACCCTTTGGGAGTTTGCCACCAAGACGAGTGAATCGCTGCAAATGTCAAAATAAGGAACTGTAAAAACATCTACCTCACAGTATTAAAACAAATCATTGGAAAAGCTCCCATCAAGACTGAGCCAAAAGGTCAATGGTAAACAAACACAAAGGAGAATTAAGGGAAACATATAAGATTTAAAAAGATATTGACACAATTTAGTCATAATGCAATTACCAACCAAAGTAGAAAGTCATATACTAGCAACAGAACAAAAACTTTGGTATATTGCTATGTGAGTGTGAGTCAAAAATCAGAATTGTCACCAACTTCCCTTTCAGAAAAATTGACAAAAGGTGAACCGGAGAGGTTGGAAAGCCTTCTTATACTAGTTTATCACCTCTTTTACGCCCCAAGGGTATCGTCGCTCAGACTGATAATAAATGAAATTAAAAGATACAGGAATTTACCAGCAGAAATGTGATCATGATGGTGCTTCTAATTTGAATTAGGTAGGTCCCAATCAGTAAAATTGGTCATACTTGTTTTTGGTATTGGATAAAAGTTTTTAATAAATATAATGCAACTGTCAAACTAACCAATTAATTTGATTCTCACCCAAGTCCTCACATGGCTCAGCTATGTGGCAGACCAACTTGTTCAACTCCCAAGCAGATACTACCAAATACTACTACTAATTAACTGAAAGCTACCAAATAACCAAAAACATTAACTGAAAGCTGTCAACCTACAAACGATGGTCCGCTCTAGCTTGCATGCACCTCAACTAATCCATTGGGTACTTGTGTGCACCTCCCAGCAATACAAGTATTGATTAATTCTGTCCCCAAAGCTTAGACAAATGGGAATTCACCTAACATTTTTGCTTTATTTAACTTAAAGTTGATCAAGGCCAGTGACAAACCTAAATCACGAAAATCCCACCTTTGAAACACTTGGATACTGCTCACAACTAATGAATTAGAGGACGTGGAGCCATTTCCTTATATGTTTTTCATGTCAATAAAAAAAAGACTAATTAGTTCTCGTCCACCATGTCCTATAGGGATCACTGAATCAATAGCAATAGGCTCAGTTTAAAGAGTACATGGAACGACACAAAATAATATCAAGGGCGGTAATCAGAATGGGAGTCATTTTGGCTGACACCAGATAATCCGATAAAAAGGCGGTACCAGTTATGGTCCAGATTTTACCTATGGAGAACAGGTAGAGACAATCAACCCTCTTTTTTTATATTGAGAGTGGACAGCTCAGATACGCAAAAAAATTATCAATCTAGGGGAAATTAGGTGGGTGATGCCAGGAGGTATATTGGATGTGCTAAATAGTTGGAGCAGAGATGTGCATGTAACCATTCAGAAAGAGAGATGAAGAATCGTCCCAGCATGCATTTGGTGGACTGTTTGGAGAAACAGGAATCAGAGATGTTTTGAGACAAACACAGCAGTATTCAGAAGTTGACGATGAACTGATTAGCCCCTTCACTATTTTGGTGTAAACAAAATATTTAATGGAAGCTGAAGATAATTTTCGATGTTCTAGACAATATGCAACAAGCCATACAGATAGGAAGTTTACTAGTATTCTATTTTACTTTTGGGGGACTACACTGCTTGTGTAGTATACTTGTTTATACATTAAATTACCATTCTTAAAAAAAAAAGAATTAGGGGTCATTTTTCAGATAACTGAAATTTTTAGTATTCAACCATGTGAAAATCCAATTGACGAATTGAATGATGAGAAGCTACGTATTAACTCAAGGGAAATAACCCTTATAATCGTTTTGTCAGTTCTTCTATCCTTCATTTCCCCCCAATACCTAACATATAGGGATATAACTGACAAATGATAGACTTTTAGAAGCTTTTCCACACAACGAGGGAAGGAAGTGCTTGCTGCCAATCTGCATGTTCATTTTTCACAAGAAAAAGGAAAAATGTACAGTTAGTACATATAACTAACAAAAGATGATTGATGTTCTCAGGTCAGTGTTGTCAAAGGCACGCTTAAGCCCTGAAGCGAGGCTCAAAATGTGATGAGCGTTTTGTGTCGCTTTATGTGTGCTTCAATTATCAAGGTTCTAAGACATATTTTTATTTGACAATGAGCCTCTTTTGAAGAGGTGACACTAAACAATTGATACGTCACTTTATCTTAATCTGTTTTCAATTTCTTTGTTCATATATTTGTCATTCATGTTTATAATTATTAGTCTTGGACTAAACAAATATATTTGTATTTTTTTCTCCCTTTACGCCTTTTTTCATTAAAGCCCATGCTTTATTAGTGCTTTGTGCTTAAAGCCTCAACGGACCTTAGAGCTTTTTGGTGCTTTTCGCCTTTGATAACACTGCCTCAGGTTACACATATTCTTGTCAGGTTCTCGGGTCATTTCCATCATCATTGAACTTTTGGTGGGAAAGGGCAGATCAAATTAAAAGAGATATACTTGGGCCCTGCATTTCCAATCTCGGACGTAATGTCAAGAGCAATATCAGACCTTCCAGCATTACTTTTACTGACAGACATGGACTTCGACACAAATGATAAAATCTGTTATTTAGTTTTGATGCTGACAGGAGAATATATCGCTCTGGTGGTTACTGAATAAACCTCCCATACTAACTCACCTTAGGGTCTCGGAGATAGTGAACAATTTCTTCCAACTCCCCTTTCGCCTCATCAACACCCTTAACGTCGGCAAATCTTGTATTGGTTTCCATGGTCGGCTGCACTTCCTCATTTAGACCAAGTCCTGAGGCAGCTAACATCATTAACAAGAAGAGAATTTTTATAGACAAATCATATAACCTCAACGAAGACCAAGAAAAAACTACAGAGCTTCGATACCTTTGCTAATTCCTCTATCTTCAATGAGTGCACCAACACCTGAAATCAAGAGAAAGGCCAATCCAAGAGCCCGGAAAGTACGCCACAACTGTTCTTTGAAATGACCCCCTTCAACAGCCACCATATGTATAGGAGCATTAGGAGTACCAAGAGCACCATCCTTTGTAGCTTTGCCAACATTCCTAAAAGCTGAAAGAGCTCCTATGTTTGCTTCTTCTGCATGAGAGCTAGCTGTACCGCTAATCCCTGAAAGACCACTAGTCAGACACTAATTAGTTTATCTCCTATCAACTTATCAGAAGCCCCAAAATCAAAAATGTAAAATAACTGATTCTCAAAGCCAAGCCAAATCAACAGTCCAAGCTAACGAGAGATAAGACTCTCTTATTAGGTCTCACCTCTCTGCAATGTTCGGAGCAGCTCACTTTCATCTAATCTATCAACCTTAACCAGTGCCTTAACATACTCAGAGAGTGCTGCTGGATTAGAATGAAGTGAAGCTTGGCCTTCAAACAATTTTATGACTGCCTCTGGTTCATTCTTATGATATAGCTCTCTCAGATATGCTGCATCAGTAGCTTCTTCCGATTCACGTACCCGCCGGGCTAGGCTGCCAACATAACTTGACCGAAACCTTCCCTTGGTTCTTCCAGCTCCATGTACTGCACAAAGGAACACACTAGAGGATTACAACATACTCTGCCAAGATGTCAGTAAGGTAATAATAAAATAGAAAGAGAATTTATCCGCTCTGCCAAGATGTCAGTAAGGTAATAATAATTTAGAAAGAGAATTTATCACATAACTGTACATCTACTACAAAATGCAACAAAAAGTCGACGCAAACATTCAGAAAGGTGATACAAAAATGATTAAACCAGAAGAAGCCAGAAACTTCTTTAGGACTTAAAAACTTTTAACTTGCAACATTTAAGGTACATTTTACTCATTCAAGAAACTGTCAGAAGGTCTAAATGTCAGCTATTCGTCTGCAATTTTCCAAAAAATGTAGAGGCTAACATGTTAGGTGATGAATTCTTCATTCATTCAAAGGCTCAAAAGACTTGGAAGTATGGAAAAAGGTGATAGCACAGAACTAAAGAGATTGCTAGTTTCACCTTCATAAAGCACTTTTTTTGTTGATAAAGTAAGGTATTTCATTTACAAAGGGGCATCAAGAAGATGCATAGTTCACAAAGCACATTACTCATAAATTGCTTTTCCACTTTCTCTTGTAAGCACAAGAAAAATCTTATGAAGTAAAATCTAGGGAACGTCAACACTATGAAACCTACTTATCAGAAAATGGACAAAATTTTGATATCATAACTGGATTTCAAGTGCAAAATCAAAATTCTTCTCAGCAACATGCAACTAAAGAGACCAACACTGTAGAGGGATTTCACTAGAATTCTCACTTCTCAATTACTGGGTATTACCAATTATTACTTTTAAAATAAGTATGAGCAGCAAGAAATCTTTAAGTGAAAGCAGTTTACGCAGGGTGATATAAGGTAAAAACTTTTTTTTAATTGGTGTCTGGATCCGGACCAGCTTGAGCGCACCTCGACTAATTTCACGGGATACCTGCCACCTCCCACCAGAGCTAGGACAGATGGGAAGAAATCACCTAGTGCTTTCTATCTCTGCTGGGATTTGAACCTAAGACATCATGGTTCTCACCCACTTCATTGACCACTAGGCCACCTCAATAAGAGAACTACATCCCTTTCATGCATACGTTAGCCACATCGGGATCCTTTGCCACTCTTCTACCTACCAACATTGTCAACTATCTATGCCACTCTTCTACCTACCAACATTGTCAACTATCTATGCCACTCTTCTACCTACCAACATTGTCAACTATGTCTTCATTATTAAAGTTGCTCACTTTTTTACCTCAAATACTGTCTGCTCTTTTTCACATTCTACTATAGTACATTGTGTGCTTGCCTTAATACTAAATCTGCTATCCTCGAGGCTTTCCTTGAAGACTCTTATTTTTTATGACAAGGGAAACCCACAGCCGCTACCCTTTGGGTGTGCACAGGATAAAAATTTCACTCCTATGCAATAGCTCGCAAACCACACAGGAAAGGTAACCCGCACTAGGCAAGCCCGGTGCGATGAGCTCGACCCATTTTTCCTTGAAGACTCTTAATTGGGTACATTTTTTGTTCACTTTGGTATTGGTTTAAGAATTATACCAACTCTGAATATAAAAGCCAAAACCTTTTCTTGATTGCTTTTGCCTCGCTAGTAGAACCCAATCTAGTATGGTGTACTGTAGAGAACATTTATCAGTGTATGGATCTATGGCGTTCTAGACATTGTAGGTATGACCATAATGCAGTCTAAATAATATAGAGGCTCGACTCTTTGTTGATACCAGAAACATCTAGGTGAAAATTATGTACAAATAACAAGCAATATTTCCATGAAGCCAACCATGCCATTTTTTTTTAAATATTTGTCAACCATCAAACACTATTATAAGGAAACACGCCTCTCACTTCGTGAATACAAAATCTTTAAAGCATACCTCCACCTCCAATCGCCTTTCTAGACGTAAGATAGGTTCTATTGAGAAAATTGCTTAGCTGCCTCAATTGAGGTTGCTGCCTTTCAACCTGTATAATAAAAGTAAAATTCAATGCATAACAGAGGAGAGAGCAAGGAGAAAAAAAAAATCATACTAAGAAGAAGACTGAACAAATATAAAAATACCAGTATTAGGGTTTTATAACCGAACACACCAAGAAATCTCCAATTATAAGTAAACCCAAAAAAAAAAAAATCACAGAAACCAAATGAAAGAAAGATCTGATAAAAGTGAAAAGAAGAGACCTGTGTGAGAAGGCGCATTAGAGCCATCTCTAAGCAAGAAAGATTGATCTTTTCTTGAACCCCTTTTCACTTTTTCCTCAAAAACTTCTTCCTCTTCTTCTCTATCTAGTTTCTTGATGCTTCTACTACGAATTTTTTTGGTGATCGAAAATTGGGGAGGTAGAGGAAACTGGAAAAGGAAGGTTGATTTTTATTTTTTCTTCCTGGAGAAATACTTTTAAAATATTTATTCTACTGTTTGATAAAAAAAATATTTGGAGGTGCTAACTTGTTCACCGTGCGTCAAAGAGCACCTCTACAATCTATTTACATTTTACTTTACTCGTATAGAAACGACGGGAAGTTGTCACCTCTTTTCCGAAGTGTCAGTTTTTGGTTGAAGATATTATACGATTGAGTCTCAAAATTCTATTGGTATTGCATAAATTGGATCAAAAGAAGTAACAAATATTATTTGAAAGTGACGTAAGAAGTACTATAAATCAGTATTTTAAAAGGTGGGGACGTGAGGCGGGGAATTTTACTTAGCATGTGCTATCTTTAAATTTTAATTTACAATATAGGAAAATAATATAATATTTTTAAATTATAAAAATACATCAATAGTTTAAAAGTAATTACAAATATTATTAAGAAAAGGGAAAATTGTATATAATAGCAAACTATTAATTCAAATTAAATGCTATAAACATAGTTTGATTTAATTGTACCTCATAGCAAATTGTTGCTATTTCGCCTCTCTCTCCTGGTGAATCTCGCTCGACTCTCTTGTTCTCTCCCTCACCTCTCTCGCTTTTATACAAACGCAAATGTATAAAATGAGTTTGTGTTTGTATAAAGCGAGAGAAAATTGTATATATACATATATTTTCGTTCCCCTCTCCCAGATCTCGCTCGCCAGTCTCTCCCTCGCCTCTCTCGCTTATACAAACAGAAATGTATAAATTGTGTTTCTATTTGTATAAAGCGAGAGAAAATTGTATATACACATGCAAATATATATATATATATCTTCGTCCTATACACTTATAATTATACAATACAAATATTCTCCTGCCCAGATTTCTTTTGCCTTTTTCTCTTTCTCACTTTATACAAACACAAATTATACAATTGATATTTTGTATATGCATACCGAAACAGAAACAGATTATATACAACTGCTTTCTTTTGTATATGTATAGCGAAATATACATATTTATGTTTGTTATTGAGCGCAATTATGCAAACTATAAATATAGCATACAAATATGATTTTTGTGTTTGTTATATGTGAAAGATGCTCTTAAGAAAACTCATAGAAATAAAACTTCTAACTTGGTTTTACAAGTATAAATAATGTAATGATATAAAGATTATTATGAGATGCAAATCAACTCTAATATCTTAACTTTGTAATAATAAAAGAATCATTATTTGTAAACATATATTACTATCATACTTATAAAATATGACATGACAGAAACATAAAAGACCAATAAAAATAAAATTAGTTTCATAGCTTCAATCCATATATGTCACGACCCAGACAGTCGTGATTGACACTCACACTAACCCTCAGTCCCTCACCCTCTGGTGGGAGAACCAATACTACAACCCAACAGTCCAACTTAATCAAAATACTACGCATTTAAAGATACGGAAGCAGGTTTAAATGCAGAAATAAATTGGAGTTCTCATAAACTCCGAACGTCTAACAAAATATTTGCGAAAAAAAATGCCTAGACCCTGAAAGTCAATGTACCAAAACTCTACTAACGACAAGTCTAAAAACAAGAGGTACAACCCCAACCAAACATAAAAGTATCTAAACAATAGTCTAAGTCCTAATAAAATGGACTAAACAAAATGAAGGACTTCATGGCAGCCTAAAAGAGCTGGCCCACCCTTCCGACCTCGATCATTACTCTCCTAGCTGAGGTCTATCAGTAGCCGCCTGAAGAATCCCTGTACTCAACAAAAAACGAGCAAGTGCATTATCAGTACACAACCACAGTGTATTGGTAGGATCACGCGGCTATTCCAATAAGCACAACATATACCAGCAATCGCAACAAACTAAACACATACATGTACAAAATATATATACACATCGATTATCATTTCAGAAGCAATGCACAATTCTACATTCTCAATAACAAGTACATATAACAGATCAATGGTCCTCTCATGAAACTCATACCCAAACTGTTAGTGTACCAGAACGTGGTATCCGATCCCAATTAGTGTGCCGGACGTGACACCCGATCTCATATATGCACCGAAACGTGGCACCCGATCCAAGATAGTGTGCCGAAATGTGACACCAGATCCATTCAACACAACCACAATCACACTCATATGTACATACTCATAATCATAAAATCAAGAGTTAAATCATGGCATATATTTGTTCATTCATACGCATTTCACTAGGTTTGATCAATAAGATTTCATTCACATACATACATGCATTACAATGAAGCAATTACCAACATACATCACGCAAAATATGAAATCAAACCATCACCTACCTCGAAAACAAGTTTGAATCCCCTAAGGAACTTGAATCTTCCTTTTCTGAATTCTTTCCGCTTGTTCTAGGTCTACAAACAATTAATATACGCAAGGATCAACAATCAAAGGTCTAATTATCCAGATTATAACAAACCCAATAACCCACGTCAAAACCCATGATCCTAAGGTGCAGCTAGGGCTTTTTCTCACCATCAATTTCAGTCTAAACCCCTTCCCCAATAATATTTAACCAAGAATCTACGTTCTACGAATCCAAAAATGGATTAGGGGAGTAAAATCCTTACCTTTATCACCAAAAGTCGTGGAAAACTGTCAGGAAGTCGCCTGGGGTCGTCTCTTAATTCTCAAGAACGAAACTTGCAGAAAAATAACATTTTTGGGGGTTTTCCCCAACTTAATTCGCGACTGAGCCGCTACGGCGGACCCCATCCCGCCACAGCGGTCCTGCCCTGGCGGGAATAATCCCGCCACAGTGGCTTACACGGAGACAATGAGTCAGAATTTGAGTTCCAAACCCTCATTTCACAACACACCTTAAATCAGGATGTTCAAAAACTACATGCTCACGCTAAGTTCAGTTTCAGGAGTTTTACACGCCCGAATTCGATTTTGTAAAGTCGTACGGGTTCCTTAACGTCTTAGCTATCTATTCGTGCAACCAAATTCATTATTGAATCTCTCTTTTATTACTAGATTTCCCTAGACTCGCGTGACTCCAATTTCGTCCAAATCTGAACTAGGCTAAGAAATCCCAAGTTAATACAAAAACTTTTTCTGACCTAAATTCTTTCCCCATCGGCTTTTATATAACGATGGGAACAAGTCGTTCCAATAGATACCAATTTACCCATCACTCATCCCTGAGTGACAACTAGGAAAAATAGGCTAAAGTAAGGGTAGAATAGTACCTAAATTGTTGAACAACTAGGGATACTTGTCTCGCATGTCCTTCTTGATTTTTCAAGTAGCTTCCTCAACTGGACGATACTTCCATTGAACCTTCACAGATTTAATATCTTTGATCCTCAACTTCCGGGCATCATGATCAAGAATTGCAATCGATTCCTCCTTATACTGAAGATCTTTGTCTAACAATACTGAATCTCACTTTATGATGTAATCTATGTCCCCATGGTACTTCTCCAACATGGACACATGAAACACTGGATAAACTCCAGATAATCTAGGTGGTAAAGCCAATCTATAAGCCACTGGCCTTACACAATCAAGAATTTCGAATGGACCAATGTATCGCGGACTAAGTTTACCCTTCTTACCAAATCTCATCACCCCTTTCATGTGTGACACTTTAAGAAGAATTTTCTCACCTTTCTGAAATGCCATGTCTCTTACCTTATGGTTTGCGTACTTTTTTCTATCTACTCTGGGTTGCTAAAAGCTTATCTTGAATACTTCTCACTTTATCTTGAACATCCTTCACTAAATCGACCCCCAAAGGTTTCACATCTCCAGCCTCAAACCATCCTATGAGTGATCTGCATCCCCTCCCATAAAGTGTCTCGAATGGTGCCATGTCAATGCTGGAGTGGTAACTATTATTATAGGAGAACTCACACAACGGTAGGAACTTATCTCAATGCCCTCCAAAGTCAATCACACATACCCTCAACATGTCCTCTAACACCTAAATAGTCCTCTCTGATTGCCCATCTGTCTGTGGATGGAAAGCTGTACTAAAAGTGAGTTGAGTGCCCAGCTCATCATGCAATTTTCTCCAAAACTTGAATGTGAACTGCGTACCACGGTCTGAGATGATAGAAAGGGTCCCCCCGTGCAGCCTCACTATCTCTTTCACATAAATCTTAGCCAACTGTTGAACATTATAATCTATTCTAACCGGAATAAAATGGGATGACTTAGTCAATTTGTCAACCACTACCCAAATAGAATCAAATTTTCCCAAAGTCTTGGGAAGACCAACCATAAAATCCATAGCTATTCTTTCCCACTTCCATTCCAGAATTGGCATTCTCTGAAGCAAACCTGCAGGTCTTTGATGCTCATACTTTACCTGTTCGCGGTTTTGGCACTTAGCCACATACTCAGCTATGTCTCTTTTTATGCCCGGCCACCAATAAAGTCGTTTCAAGTCTCAGTACATCTTGGTTACACCCGGATGAATAGAATACCGCGAACTATGAGATTCTGCCAATAAATTTTGAATCAAGTCATCTACTCGAGGAACACAAATCCTTCCTTTAAGACTGAGCACACTCCTGCATCTAAATTCGCATCTTGTGCCATGCCAACCACTGTCTTCTTTCTGAGATCATTCAAATTCTCATCCTCAAACTGTTTGACCTTGATCTCCACAATGAACGTGGCCCTTACCTCAATGCTAGCTAACACCCCACCTTTCTCTGAGATGCCCAACTGCATGAACTTAGATTTCAAGGTTTGGATTTTCTTAGCCAAAAGTCGTTTGGATATACTCAAGCAAGCTAAACTACCCATACTCACCGTTTTTCGGCTTAGTGCGTCCGCCACTACATTAGCTTTACCCAGATGATACTGGATGGTCACATCATAATCCTTGAGTAACTCTATCCACCTTCGTTGTCTCAAATTCAGATCCTTTTGAGTGAATACATGTTGTAAACTACGATGATCAGTAAACACCTCACACTTGACACTTTAGAGGTAATGCCGCCAGATCTTAAGAGCAAACATTACCGCTGCCAACTCTAAATCATGTGTTGGGTAATTTCTCTCATGCACCTTCAACTGCCGCGATGCATAAGCTATAACTTTCTTATCCTGCATTAACACAACACCCAAACCCGAATGTGAAGCGTCACAATAAACAATAAAATCTTTATCTTCCACCGGTAGTGCCAAAATATGTGTTGTGGTCAGAAGAATCTTGAGCTATTGAAAGCTCTCTTCACACTTGTCAGTCCACTTGAAAGGTACTTCATTTTTGGTCAACCTTGTCAATTGTATGGCGATAGAAGCAAAATTCTTCACAAACCGATGATAGTAGCTGATGAGCCCTACAAAACTCCTAACTTCAGTCACAGAGCTATGCCGGACTCAATTCTTAACTACTTCAATCCTTTGGGGATTTACCATTACCCCTTCCCTTGACACTACATGCCCAAAAAGATAACTGGATCCAACCAAAACTCACACTTGGAAAATTATGCATATAACTTTTGTCTCCCAAGAACACCCAGAACAATACGAAGATGGTTGACATGCTCTTCCTTACTCTTAGAATAAACCAAAATGTCATCAATAAAGACAATCACAAAAGAATACAGGAATGGTTTGAACACACCGTTCATCAAACTCATGAAAGTTGCAGGCGCATTTGTCAACCCAAATGACATTACTAAGAACTCATAGTGCCCATAGCGGGTTCTAAATGTCGTCTTGGGTACATCCTTGGGCCTAATCTTTAATTGATGGTAACCAGACCTTAGATTAATCTTAGAGAAAACAGATGCACCTTGCAACTGGTCAAAAAGATCATATATCCAAGGCAATGAGTACTTGTTTCGAATGGTGACCCTATTCAATTGCTGGTAATCTACACACATCCTCATACTACCATTTTTTTCTTAACAAACAAGACAGGAGCACCCCATGGGGAAGCACTAGGACGGATGAAACCTTTACCAAGAAGTTCTTGGATTTGAGCCTTAGGCTCTCTTTACTCTACCGGAGCCATGCAATAAGGAGGAATGAAGATAGGGCGGGTACTAGGTTCCAAATCAATACATAAATCTATATCCTTATCCGGGGGCATACCAGGCAAATTGGTAGGAAACACTTCTCTAAATTCTGACACCACAAGAATAGACTCAATAGAGGGAGACTCAACCTCAACATCCCGAATATGAGCCAAATATGCCAAACAACCTTGCCCCACCAGTTTCCTAGCCCGAATGGAGGATATGACCTTAGCTAGCTTAGGCTTGTACACCCATTCCCACTATAATTTTTCCCTTTCGGGGATCTCTAGAGTCACAAATTTCGTATTACAATTCAACACAACATAATATGGGGACAACCAAGTCATGCCTAAGATTATATCAAAGTCAGTCATATCCAAAATAACCAAATCAGCCCAAGTTTGGAAACCCATAAACAGAACAAGAAAAACATTATATACCTGGGTGACTATGACTGACTCTCCAACTGGGGTAGAAACATGGATGGGGGCATTAAGCACATCACAAACCGCATCAAATCCCAAGGACAACTGAACTGATACATATGAATAAGTAGAACTCGGATCAAACAAAACACTACATCAGACACCTCAACCTCAGTCTTTCCCGGAAAGGCATAAAACGGATCCCTGTCATCTTGACAGGCAACCTCCTTGCCTGTCTGCACTGCTCTTCTACCTGCATTACCATTTCTCTGGCCTCCACGGCTTTGCTGATTTCTTCCTCATATGCCTAGGTTCTCCACAATTGTAACACACTTAATAACTTAACCAAGTAAGCATCGCTTCTATTGTAGTAGTCGTATTATGACCTTCTTTAAGATACACTCAATCTAGGAAATCGCAGTAGCGATTCTAACCTCAATTGTCGTAACATAATTTCATCATTTACTAATCAACCCATACATGTTATGATAACAATACTAAATTGATTTTCCAAAGTAATGGTGTTCATTATCTAACCTTCCCTTACAAAACTTCTTGAATGTTGTTACTTTGGCAAAGTCTTCCGACTTTACCCCCTTCTACCTCTGTCACAAAATCAACCACGTCCTGAAAAGATTTTGCTAAAGCAGCTACCTATAAGCTTGAATCTGCAAATGTGACCTTAATCCCTTCATAAAACGATGAATTTGCTCTTTTAGACTGAAGCAAAGTAGAGTACCATATTTGGATAAAACACAAAATGTTGCCTTAAAGGCTGCAACAATTGTATAATGTTGCTCTATATTCAGGAACTCATCTCTCCTCTTATCCCTCAAAGTTCAGGGTATATATTTCTCCATATAGAAAGCTATAAAATGTTTTCCAAGTCATGAGTAGTGCATTTACTAGTCAGCACTCAACATGAGACCACCACCACATTTTGGTGTCTCCCTTGAATAGGTATATCATAAACTCAATGCCAAATCACTCTACCTTATCCATCTTATGAAGCAGCTCAGGACAATCAACAAAAAATCATAAGAATCTTCAGATTCAGTACCCATGAATAATGAAGGTTTCAACCTTAAGAACCTAATAAACCCTTCATGTTTGCTACTAATCATTGCATGCCCACATCAAATCAAGGAAACATTCTTATTTGGAAAGACACATCATCTTTGCTAGTGTTGGTGTTACCACTTATGTTGCTTTAGTTCTAACCATAGAGTGAAGGAGGAAAGATATCAATTTGTGTCACCTAGATACCAATTGGATTCAAGTAATAGCACGAAGAAAGAAAGAAATGAGCTTTCCTAAAGACCTATAGCATCTCGAAGAAAAGTATAAACATCTCTGTATTGTTCCACAAGACTCTATTAGACTCATTTTGGTACAATGAGATTAACGAACCTATGGCTCTGATACCAACTTTTTCACTGCCTAGGCCATCGTGATTGACACTCATACTAACCCTTCGGTGGGAGAACCAATACTACAACCCAACTATCTAACTTAATAAAAATACTACGCATCTAAAGATACAAAAGCAGGTTTAAATGCAGAAGTAAACTGGAGTTCCCATAAACTCCAAACTCTAACAAAACATTTGCGAAAAGCAATGCCTAGAACCAGAAAGTCAATGTACCAAAACTCTGCTAACGACAAGTCTAAGAACAAGGGGTACAACCCCAACCAAACATAAAAGTATCTAAACAATAGTCTAAGTCCGAATAAAATGGACTAAACAAAATGAAGGACTTCATGGCAGCCTGAAAAAGCTGGCTCACCCTTGAAATCCAATCTCGATCACTACTCTCCTAGTTGAGGTCTACTAGTAGCCACCCGAAGATGCCCTATACTCAACAAAGAACGAGCAAGTGCAATATTAGTACACAACCACAATGTACTGATAGGATCACACAACTATTCCAATAAGCACAACATATACCAGTAATCGCAACAAAGTAAACACATACTTGTACAGACTATATATACATATTGATTATTATTTCAGAAGCAATGCATAATTCCATATTCTCAATAACAAGTAGTTATAACAAATCAATGGTCCTCTCATAGAATCCATACCCAAATTGTTAGTGTACCGGAACGTGGTACCCGATCTCAATTAGTGGCCAGACGTGATACCCGATCCCATATATGCACCGGAACGTGGCACCCTATCTAAGTCAGTGTGCCAGAACGTGACCCGATCCATTTAACACAATCACACTCATATGTACATACTCATAATCATACAATCAAGAGTTGAATCATGGCATACATTTGTTCATTCATATGCATTTCACTAGGTTTGATCAATAAGACTTCATTCACATATATGCATGCATTACAATGAAGCAATTACCAACATACATCACACAAAACATGAAATCAAACCATCACCTACCTCGAAAACAAGCTCGAATCCCCTAAGGCACTTGAATCTTCCTTTTTCGGATTCTTTCCGCTTGTTCTAGGTCTACAAACAATTAATATACGCAAGGATCAACAACCAAAGGTCTAATTATCCAGATTATAACAAACTCAATAATCCAAGACCAAACCCATGATCCTAAGGTGCAACTAGGGCTTTTTCTCACTATCAATTTCAGTCCAAAACCCTTCCCCAATAATATTTAACCAAGAATCTACGTTCTATGGATCGAAAAATGGATTAGGGGAGTAAAATCCATACCTTTAGCACCAAAAGTTGTGGAAAACTGTTAAGAAGTCGCCTGGGGTCGTCTCTTAACTCTCAAGAACTAAACTTGCAGAAAAATAACATTTTTGGAGGGTTTTAATTCGCGACTGATCCGTTACGGCGGACCCTATCCTGCCCTGGCGAGATTAATCCCGCCACAACGGCTTACACGGAGACAATGAGTCGGAATTTGAGTTCCAAACCCCCATTTCACAACACAACTTAAATTAGGACGTTCAAAAACTACATGCTCACGCTAAGATCAGTTTCGGGAGTTATACTCGCCTGAATTCAATTTCATAACGTCGTACGGGTTCCTTAACGTATTAGCTATATGCAACCAAATTCATTATTGAATCTCTCATTCATTATCAGATTTTCCTAAAGTCGCATGACTCCAATTTCGTCCAAATCTAGACTACGCTAGGAAATACCAAGTTACTACAAAAACTTTTTCTGACCCAAATTCTTTCCCCATCGGCTTTTCTATAACGAAGGGAAAGGGTCGTTACAATATCATCATTTCATTAGACTTAAATTCATGTATCACAACTTTACATTCATGAGAGACATATAATATATCATAATAATAAAGTTAGAGAAATCATAAAATAGCATCATAGGGTCTCGAATTTGGAAACTTTCATAACTCATAGTTCTAGGGTTCATAAAATAAGAATTTCCAAGAAATCCTTAAAGAGTTATCAAGAAGTCATAAAGAAAATCATTAAAGTAGTTCTCAAGATAAGAATTTCTTCTTTCAATAATCATTCGTAATTTCATGTAGAAAATCTTAGAAAATTCTTGGATAAAAGAATTATCAAGAAATTGAAATACTTTCATGGAGAGTTCTTGGGGTCTCATGAATTGGGGTTTCATCCTAACCTTACATTCATGGAGGATTCTTCAACTACCTGCAAGCATAGGCTATAACATTCATGTCCTACATCAACACATCACTTAAGCCCGAATGTGAAGTGTCACAATAAATAATAAAGTCCTTACCTTTCACTAGCAATGTCACGATAGGCGTAGTAGGAGTTAATAGCTCAAAAAGTCACTCAACTTTGAGAAATTATTTATTAAAATCATTAAACTTTGTTTTATATTAGTTAAATCACTCAACTTATGTTTTTGTATAAAAAAAACCACTCAACTAACTTTATTATTCATTATATATATAAAATTATTTTTGTTGATCCACAATTCCACATGCAATTAGACTCAAATTCATTCATAATTCTACCCATTAACCCAGTTAAAAAACTACACACTTCTTCGACAATAACTAAAACCAAATTCTAATTTTTTCCCCTATTCCTCTTCCCATATTATCTACACGATTTTTTCCGCTTCCACACAAATTTCCCCTCTTTTGTTACACATAAATTCACCCCCTATTTTATTTAGCTTGAGATTTTACGAAAGATTGTGAATTTTTCAGTAGTTGAACCCAAAATCTTAAAATATAAATTGATGGTTCTTGATTCATTAGTATATATAACCGCCAATTTGTTCATGTTGGTAACAGATTGTGCAACATGTGTTTTGTTATTGTCCGTGTCACTTCGAAATGGGTCGCCAATATTGCTAGATTAATTGTGCAAAGATTTCTAGATAGGGGACTTCTTCAACAATAACTAAAATTAGACTTAGGGCACGTTTGGCCATGCGATATGGTATCGTGATATGGAATCATGATATGGTATCATAATATGGAATCATGAGATGAAAATTGAGGTTTTGTTTGGACATGCAATATGAAATTTTTGTGTTATATATTTTCTCATAAACACAAGAATTCCATAAGTTGTAAAACTATTAAAATAGTCCAAATTATTTATTCAATCTAACCGAATAAACAAAAAATTATAAAATTGCATAATAAATTATTATAAAGCAATTTGTTTCCCACTTAAGTAACTGTTTATCAAACTTTAATTCAGTAAAAAAAATTGAACATAAATTGTAGTGAACTAGTCTTTAATATAATCCTCCCACATAATAATGACAATTTCCTCATGTTGAACTTGCATTTCCCGATCATGTGACCGAGAAGACGAACCAACATTGTTGCTTTGAGTCATTTTTTGGTTAATATCATCTGCAACTATATTTTCATGATCATAGACCATAAATATTTCATTACTCCTTTTCACAAATAATTATATAACACTGCACAAGCTATGACAATTTTCACTTGTGTGTTAATATCATAATGGTTCATGTCTTGTTTCAGTATTTTGCTATTTTTCCAAGCTCCAAAAGTCAGTGGGGATGTTTTAACAAAATATAAACTTGTAGATCAATTTTTGTGTTTAAAAAATCTCAAATCATGATATGGTATTCTCATATAATTCCATATAATGGTTTTTGGAGAATATGGAATCACATGTCATGATACGGAATCATGAGATGGAATCAGCGTAAAATCGCATGTCCAAACGTTGATTTCATCTCATGATACCATATCATGATATGGTATCGCATGGCCAAACGCCTACTTAAAATGTAAATAGAGACGACAGAAAGATGAAGAAGTGTTGGTTTTTTAAATTGGGTTAATGAGTAGAACTATGAATGAATTTGGGGTTGATTGCATGTAAATCAACAAAAATAATTTCATATATTTAAGTAATGATAAATTTGGTTGAGTGATTTTATTGATACAAAAACATAAGTTGAGTGATTTTACTGAAATAAAACAAAGTTCAATGACTTTGCTAGATAAATTCCCTAAGTTGACTTGATCTTTTGAGATATTAACTCGGTGTTATAGTCAAAAGGGTATTGAGTTTCTGAAATTTCTCCTCACTTATGGATGATCATCCTTTTCAATGTCTAGCTTAACCTTTTTTCAGCATGGTTTTGGGGTAAGGTAGGGTTGTTTTCCTTGGTCTTCTAGTCCTTGACCGAGTTTCACCCCTGAAGGGTGTTGCTCTCCGTCGTCCCCTACCTCTTCCTTGTTTCTGCCTATGTCGCGTCCTCAAGCTGTTGATCCATTGTTGGAGCTACTGCCCTCACACCATTGTGTCTAGTATTAATCAGTTGCATAAAAAAGACTGTAGGGAATTAGATACCAATTAGGATTGACATATATTAATTGGAATCAAGTTATAACACGAAGGAAAAAAGAAGAGATAATTTTCTTAAGTCTTGTAGCCTCATACAGAAAAGCATAGATGTCTCTCTACCATTTTGTAAGACTCTACTAGACTCATTTTGGTACCACGAGATCAACGAACCTAGGACAATGATATCAACTTTGTCACGACCCAAACAAGTTGTGAATAACATCCACACTTACCCTCCCATAGGAGAACCAATTACTAACCTAAACTTAACCCGTCAAAAATATTTTAAGAAACAAGGCATCATATAAATCACCAGAAAACAGTTATAAACAAATAAATGATCAAGTTTCCATAAACTTAATTACATGAATCCTCCAAAACAATTATGGAATTAAACCTCCCTAGAATCTGAAAGTCATAGTACTACAACTCTAAGTATCTAAAATAAGGGGATGCAACCACAACCAAGAAAATAATAAACTAAAGTCTTATAAATTTCTAAGTCCAAAAATATGGACAAAGAAATTAAGAAGAACTCAAGGCAACCCGGATGAGTAGCTCACCCTAGGATTTGAAGGTCATGTGTCTCTCAACTGAGGTTTCGAAGCAGTCGTCTGAATATGTCCTATACTTAACAAGGAAAGAGAAAGTGCAGAATCAATACACAACTACCGTGTACTGGTAGAATCATACTGCTAGTTCCAAAACATGAATGTAAACAAGCAACTACAGAGCAGTAACACATGCCAACATATATACCGACATTCACAACATAATACATATGTTCAATCACAAACCTTGTGTCACAATCCATAGTATATCCTAGGCATAACACGACGTATAGAATCCTTAAAGACTCATACACAAGCCACTTAGCATATATACATCATACAAGATAATAGAAATAAAGATTTCAAAAGTAACAATCTTATATCATAAAAGAGTTTGACAAAGCGAAAGTCTAACATAGTCTCAACAAGCCATCTAAATATCAAAATGAGTGGTTAGGACATAACCCATTCACCACATACATCATCCGAAAACTAGAAAGACATAAAGTAAGTAAATATGTCTCAGTTTCGGAACATGAAAACTCAACAACTCTTGAATATGGTAGAATGATCAACTAACCACGAGTGTGAGAGGTATAAGCATCAGACCCTACATTAATGAGACAATGTAGGCACAAGTATGCATTAGAACATGAAATGTACTAAGTATGAGGGAAATATGCATAAATAAGCACGATGACATCGATAACTTAAACATGAAATGGATGACCAACATTTGAACATTTAAAGCTTTAAAGAAGCAACAACACATAACTCATTTAATATGGTTAACACATTCAAAGTAAGAGACATAAGAAAGCTTTTAAAGAAACATACTCATTTTGTGGGATATTAACTTTAACCAATAATAAGACCATGAGATCTATGTCATGGAATCCGGTATATCCCTTATACCGAAAGAATGTGATTCTACTTGCAAAGATAGCATATATACACATCATCATTTTCTAAAGTGGAACCACTAGCTACGTCATTTAAGACAATCCTACGGGGGCATGTAGTTAGGGACTAGAGGTTGCTACAAGAGACTACCTCAAACCCTATCGGTGCTAAGTCTAAATCACAATGGAATAGATAAAAGTCAAATATCATTATGACATAGGAGAGGCAATGATCAATACCAATCCACATCTAAAAATCAAAACAAATAATAGCTCCTTAAATTACAATTCAAGCATAGGTGAGAAAACTTTTCACCAAAGTGAATCCATATGTGAGAAATACCTTTCACAACCATGATCATATTCGTATGTGAGAAAACCTTTCACAACAATATTGATACTTTCATCTAAAAATACCCTATCATCATAAATAATATTTTCACAAGACATACATAATCCTTCAAAATTCATAGTTCATGAGTTCATGGGTTTTCATAGGTTCATAATTGGAAGTCATGGATCATGCTTGGATTCATATAAATTCAAATGGATACCATGTAATTTACATCAAATCATGTAATAGAAGATTTAAACAACAATAAAATCATAATTGAATGAAACTCATGTGAAATTAAGAACAACCCTAATTAGATCAATTGAAATTGAAAACCTTAGGGGTCGTTTGGTGTGAGGGATAAGAATTCATAGTGATGGGATAAAATTTTAGTATCTTGTTTGGTTGTCATGTTTGGGATAATTTATCCCGCCATTTATATCATAGTGATGGTATAAGTTATCCCATGATAGCTAACCCCAAGATAATTAATCCTAGGATAACTTGTTCCCAACCAAATGACCCCTTAGGGACCCCATAGAGGTATGGACTCCATGGGTGAAAACCCACATATCTTACTACTGAAAAACCCAAAATGAATGGTGAATTGAAGATCTTGGAGTGAACCCTAGCTTTTTCTTCTTCCTTAGGTTGGGATAATGAATTTGATTGGGTTTTGAGGGATTAAGAGAATGGGTTTTAAGTGGGTCAATTTAGGACTTCAAATCTTTATATAGGACTTAGGATAGAGTCCAAAACGACATAGCATAGGCTTAGAATATTTTGGAAAAGACCCAAATGTTGACACCCAATTTTGGCCTAACATTTTTAAAATTCGTAACTTTTAAGTTTTATTTATCTAATGGTTCAAAATTTTTTTTTTTATAATTTTAGATAAGTTTATCGATAACTATCCTTATTTATCAAAATTTAGGGTTTTTTATTAGTTAATTTTAAAATTGCATTTTTACATGTCATTAGTTACGTTCATTATATTTATTTTAATTCATTTTATTTGTTACATTTGTTAATATTGATATTTTGCATAATCTAAAAATTCATTCAAATACAGATATTTTACTTGATCGATAATTTTGGGCTACAATCAGAAGCCCAAAAATTGAGCCCATTTAACAATTATTTTCTATATAAGTTTTGGTTAGGTTAAAAAATAGGATGTGATGAATTATTATTTTTTAGAAGGGGGTCAGAATTTCCAAATAGAGAAAATCCTAAATTTTTCCCTCCCTTAGCCGCCACCACCCAAAACCCCATCTCCACCATTGATGCAACAACAACCAAAACCTTCATTCATTTTCTTCCTTTTCCGGCGACCCACCAGCCCAACACCACCAGATTCCATCACCAAACCACCACCTAAACCCCTTTCCGTTTCCAGTGAACCAGAGCTTTAAGCTCCGAGCTCGCGAACCAACTCCGAAACCACAAGAAAAAATAGACTCAAAACCCTCTTCAATTTTTATCTTTTTTCGGTGAAATAGTCACCGGAGACGACCCCCAAACAAAACCCCAAAGCCATTTACAGAACCCAGACCCCTTCCTCTTTTTCCTTTACAGTTAACTCGTTAAAAAAATCAACTCCGACGAGCCAAAGCAGAGAAGACGCGAACCAGTCCCCTTCCCCTCTTCCCCTTTTTATGATTTTTGTTTGTTTGTTAGTTGTTTCGATCAACATACATGAGCTTTGGTGAACCTAGCTCTAACCAACACCCATGGAATGTGGCAACAACAATCAACCACTCTCCATCTCCGAAAAAGCTCCACCGAACTCCAATCAAACTACAGAACACCACTGTACAATTCTTCTCCCAATCTTTCGATGTTGTTTGTCTTCTTTTGTCACTAGTATTTTTGTTATTTGGTGGAGTCAAAATTTGCTAGTATAGATCAGCTTTGTTTTATTTATTTTTGTGATGATTTTACCATTTCTTTGTATTAGTTTAATTAATTGTTGCTTTGTTATTATATTTTTTGTTGCTATTGTTATTTTACACTTTTGAAATGATTCCAGTGATGTTTTAATTTCCAATTGCTGTCATTTTTATTATTATTTTATATTTTAGTGCTCACTTACTTAGACTTTATATTATATATTTACTTATTTATTTTAAATTTGACTATTTATCTCTTTTCGATAGTAGTGTTGGAAGTTGGAATTTAAGGCAATACAAAAATGTTAATTTTTAATTGTTTATTAGCTTTGCAACTATTCGGTTTTGCTTTCTTTACTGATGGTTGGTTTGTTGTCTTATTATTTGGTCGATTTTCTATTTATTTATTTTTATGATTATTGTAATTATTTACTAAATGTGTTTATGTATTTTTTTTGTAATTTTTTTAGATTTGTTATAAGCTTGACTACTGTGTGTTCATTACTTTATTATTATTGTTGTTTTAAGTTGCAGTTTTAATTGTTGAGTTTATGTTTTATTACTTATCACTTTTTCTTTGTTCGTTCCTATTATTTTGAATAATTTGATTAGCTTTTGTTTACCTAGTTTTATGGTCAGGTCATATTGCTTTGATATTTTATTTTTATTTGCTAGCATATTTATGTTATTACATTGATTTGAGCAATTAGTTAAAATGGCCAATGAAAAAATCTCTCCGTCGATTTTCGAGGCCTTACCATTATTAAAGATGGAAATTTAGTTTAAGTTTATATATTTCATTTGTTAAAAATGACCGATGAAGAAATTACCGTCGACTTTCAAGGCCTCCCATGTTAATAAGACGGATTTTTATTTTTAAATTATTATTTAATTCATTTATTTTGTTATTATTTATTTATTACTAATACTTTTACTAAGTGTCTTTACAGGTACCCCGAAGTCGCTCTCATCGAAGCCATTCAAATAAAGTTCGCATACTATATTCATTATTATGTATATTGTTGATGATAGACAAATATTAGGTTGTTTCTCATATTACTTGTTTAATTTATTACTTGTGTATATTGCATGTTTGTTATATTTGTATACTATTTTTACCTCCTCCTCAATTTGAAAAATGAATTCAGTCGGGATCCACAGTTGTGGATTTCGAAGGATGCCCAACACCTTTCTTTTGAAATAACTTGAACCCCTTACCTAGAATCTTGGTTTCGTAGATCACTTAATGGTTTCCTAGTTTTTTCCTAAAAATAGGTGGCGACTCCTTTTAAAATTCGTTTATTTTTAAAATTCTTCCAAAATTCAATTAACTGATTATTTTTTGAGTCACCGCGACGTTTCTCCCTCTTTGAATAGAGTAGGGATGTAAACACCAAAAATCTCTTAAAATTAACCGTCAACCCCTTCTATAGATCGTCCTCGTCAACCGTAAAAAAGTTCAAAAGCCTTAATTTTGACCAACTTTTGAAGAAACCTGTCTACGGCCCGTAGGACTTTCTATGGCCTGTAGACCCCAATCGTAGAAATCAACTTTGACCTTGAAATTTCACTAAGTCTGGGACCTTCATACGAGACCTACCTATGACCCGTAAACCATTCGACGGACCTTCCTATTCAATCGTAGACTCAACTTCAGAAACATAATTTTCAAAAATTATTCCCCTCCCTACGAGACTGATTTATAACCCGTAGAAAGTTCTACGAACCGTAGACTAGTCTAGTTGGCCTGAACCAGTAGACAAAATTGATGCAACCTTTTCCTTTTTTTTTTCAAAATCCGAGGTGCTACAATATCTCCCTCTTGGAACATTCGTTCTCAAATGGAACTCAAGGCAACATAATAAGGGTAGGGGAAGAGATCCAACAACCTAACATGAATGCAATCACATAAATACACATAATCAAAGAAATTTACTCTAAGCTAACATTTACTTTAAAACGTCTTTTTATAAAGAGAAAATACATAAAATCCCCCTTGAACTTGGCAGCAAAACTTACTTTGACACTTTAACTTTACGGGTAATTATTTACCCCCCTAATTTGTCAAAAATTAAAGAGAAAAAAAATAAGTGGGCCCCAATCATTTTCTTTTTAGCCAATAATCTTTCTTTTCTTCATACCTTACCACCCCCAACCCTTAGTACTACCAACCCCAGCCCCACCTCCCGCCCCTTCATCTTCCACACACCCAATCCACCCCTTTCTTCTTCTTCGAACCCCCACTCCCATCCTCTTTCTTTCTCTTCGAACCTCGGTGCCTCACACTTTTCTTCTTTTTCTTCTTTGTTGAACTTTCCATCTTTTTTCTCCTTCTTCAAGACGCCTCCATCCCACCCTCATTTCCTTTCTATCAGTAAAACCCAAAAAGTGTGATGAATAAGAAAAAATAGAAAAGCCATCGATTTGTTCTTGCTTCAAATTAAAATTAGTATTTATGACAAGGTTTGAATGTGATAAACTTGAAGCTCTTTTTAATGAAAATCTACAATTTTTTCATCTCAAATTAAATTTTTAGTCGTTATTATTTATTTGTTTTGATTATGTGTCTTAAAAATTGAATGTGTTTTTGTGAGAATGGTTTTGAGATTTTGAATCTTTCAACTGAAAATTTATTCTTATTTAAGATTATTTTTCTTATAATCATGAATTAATTCTTATTTTTGAGAAAAAATTTTACTTTCTAAAATTGTTAATAAATAAAAAGAAACAAAAAAGAATTAAAATAAAAATTTTAATAATGTTTAATGTGACGCTGATGTGGCAATGACGTGGCGTTGATGTGGCAATGATGTGGCGCTGACGTATCAATGACATGGCGCGTGTGAAATGCACTTGTCATTGTGAGACTGGTAGTATAATATTAGGGTGTATTTTAATTCATTTGAAAAGAGATTAGGGGGGTAAATAATTACCCGTAAGGTTAAAGTGCTAAAGTAAGTTTTGCAGTCAAGTTTGGGGGGGTATTTTTTTTTGTATTTTCTCTTTCATAAAACATGTATGCATGCCCAAGAAAAACACGAAAATGACTAAGACACATGAATCTGCAAGAATGAACCATAAGAGGTTAAATACCTCAAGCTAGACTAGGATCAGAGGGAAAAAGATGAGGATATTGAAAAATCATATCGGCCTCGGTCTCCTAAGTAGCACCCTCTACCATTTGATTCCTCTATAAGACCTTTACAGATACAACTTCCTATTTCCTCAACTTTCTAACTTGTCGGTCCAGATCTCAACCAAAACTTCTTATAAGAAAGACTTTCTATTATACCAAGATTCTCTAATGGTACTATATATGTCGGATTACTGATACATTTTTTCAATAAAGATACATGATATACCGGATGCACTGATGATAAATCGGAGGACAAGTCTTATTCATAAGCCACCTTGCCTATCCACCTCAACACTTGATAAGGACCTACATAATGAAGACTAAGCTTTCCTTTCTTACCAAACCTCATTACACCCTTCATAGGTGAATTTTTCATGTAAACTCAATCATCAATATCAAACTCCATATCTCTTTTTCTAACATTGGCATAGAACTTTTGTCGACGTTGAGTCATTTTCAACCTTTCTCTAATAAGCCGAACTTTCTCCATAGCCTTATGTACCAACTCGGGACCTATCAAAGAAACTTCACCAACTTCAAACCAACCTATGAGGGATCTACACCTCTTACCATAAAGATCTTCAAATGGAGCCATAACAATAATTGAATGATACTCTCTTCATCCCATTTTTTGTGGCACCATTTCCTTTTTGGTCAGTCCCAAAAAGAATGTCACATTTTCTTATATGGTAAATATTTAAAGGTACAATTCCTTTTTTACCCTTGTTGGTCCCACTTAATCTTAAAATAATACTCCAATACATTTATGAGAAGAGAGAAAAGTGAGTCTACTTTTTAAAGGGCAATTTGGTAAACATTTCAAAGTCATCATTTATTTCATAAAGTCCATGCCCGGTCAAATGTTGCCACATAAAATGGAACGGAGGGACTAGTTATTATTATATTCAAACTCAATCAAAGGCAAGTGATCATCCCAATTACTCTTGAAATCAGTCACACAAGCACTCAATATATCTTTTAAAGTTTAGTTAGTACGCTCTGCTTGTCCATCAATTTGAGGATGAAAGGTCATACTAAGCTTGACACGGGTACCAAGACCATTTTGAAAAGACTTCCAAAATTGAGAATTGAATTGGGTACCATGGTTAGATATAATTGATAGGGGCACCCCATGCAACCTAACTATTTCTCTCAAATACAACTTAGCATAATCTTCTGCCAAATATGAAACCTTGATTGGAATGAAATGAGTCTACTTCATCATACGATCCATAATAACCCAAATCAAGTCTTGTTATCGACGTGTGCGGGGTAAACCAACGATAAAGTCCATATTCAACTTTTCCCACTTTCAAGTAGGAATGCTAATATCTTGGGACAAACCTCTCGACTTTTGATGCTCGACTTTCACTTGTTGACAATTATGACACTTCGCCACAAATTTTGCAATATCATTTTTCATCTCATTCCACCAATAGACCTCCTGCAAGTCACGATACATTTTGTTGGCTCCCTGGTGAATGTAATATCAAAAACTATGAGCTTCTGATAAAATTTGTTACATCAAATCATCAACATTGGAAACACACAAACAACCTTGATATATCGAAGCACACCATCTCCCCTTGGGAGAAAGCCTCAACGGACTTCTTAAGCTCCAATTCCTTCAACTCAACCAAAATTGGATCAAGACTTTGCTTAGCTTTTACACCTGATACAAAATATGATTTTGAACCATTTTGAACAACTACACCACTTTCCTTATAATCAACCAACCGAACACCCAATCGGGCCAATCTATGAACATCGCGAACCAACTTCTTCTTACCTTCCTCAACATAAGCAACACTACTCATTGGTAGTCGACTAAGAGCATCCGCTACTATATTTGCCTTACCGGGGTGATAAAGGACACTTATGTCGTAATCCTTTAGCAACTCAAGTCACATCCTTTGGCGAAGATTTAGATCTTTTTGCTTGAACACATATTGCAAAATTTTGTGATTGATAAAAATATCAACATGGACACCATACAAATAATGCCTCTAAATCTTTAAGGCAAAAACAACAGTCGCTAATTCCAAATTATGGGTAGAATAGTTCTTTTCATGAATCTTAAGTTACCTTGAAGCATAAGCAATGACTTACCTATTTTTCATATGAACACATCCTAATCTGATTCTTAAAGCATAATAATAAACAACGAACCCATCAGAGCCTTCTGGTAAAAGTTAACACCGGAGTAGAGGTAAGCCTATCTTTCAACTCTTGAAAACTCTTTTCACATGCTTCCAACCATAAGAACTTAACCTTCTTTTGGTTCAATGCAGTCAATGAAATCGATGAAAATCCTTTCACAAACCTTCTATAATAACTGGCCAAACCCAAACAACTTTGAATATCCGAAGGGATAGAGGTCTAGGCCAATTCTTAACAACCATTGTTTTCTTAGGATCAACCTCAATTACTTTACCAGAAACAATGTGACCAAGGAAAGCCACAGATCTCAACCAAAACTCACATTTATTAAATTTAGCATACAATTCATGATCCTTGAGAATTCGCTACACAATCCTCAAATGCTCAACATGTTTATCCTCACTTCCTGAATAAATCAAGATAACATTGATAAACACAATCACAAAAATATCAAGATATTATCTAAACACTCTTCATCAAATCCATGAATACAATTGGAGCATTAGTCAATCCAAATGAAATTATGAAGAATTCATAATGACCATACCAAGTTCTAAAAGTCATCTTCAAAATATCACTTTCTTTCACCCTCAATTAGCGATAACCCGACCGGAGGTCAATCTTAGAGAAATAGCTTGCTCCTTGGAGATGATCAAACAAATCATCAATCCTTGGAAGAGGATACGTATTCTTAATGGTAACCTTGTTCAATTGTTGGTATTCAATACACATGCTAAGTGAACCATCCTTCTTACAAAAAATTTTTGAAGCATCTTATGGAGAGATATTCGGTTGGATGAAACCTTTATCCAACATATCTTTCAATTGCTCCTTCAATTCTTTAAGTTATGCCAGAGCCATACAGTAAGGAGGAATAGAGATAGGTTGCCTATCTGGGAGAAGGTCAACACGAAAGTCTATTTCTTTTTCGAGAGGAATACCGGGTAGATCATTAGAAAACACTTCTGGAAACTCATTTACAATGGAGACCGACTCAAGAATAAGTGTTTCAGAATCTGTATCCCTAATCCAAACAAGACGATGATAAATGGAACCCTTAAAAGTCATTTTCCTAACTTTAAGACAACAAACAAACTGACTCTTAAGAATAGAATTTTCCTTTTTTCACTCTAAGACGGGATCATAAGGAAACTGAAACTAACCACACGGATTTTACAATCAACAGAAGCATCAAAAAAATGGACTCTGTGGAGGAATGTACTTCATGGGTGAATACCCACATGCCTTGCTACTTAAAGCTCAAGATGAATGGTGAATTGAAGACCTTGGAGTGAACCCTAGCTTCTTCTTCTTCGGTTAGAGGGAATTTGGGAGAATAAATTTGGTTGGATTTTGAGGGATTAAGAGACTGGGTTACAGTGGGTAGATTTATGACTTAAAATCTTCATATAGGACTTAGGATAGAGTCCAAAACGACATAGCATAAGCTTAAAACGTTTAGGAAAAGACCCAAAAAACCCTTAATATTAATTGTTGAACTCTTCTATGGTTTGGAACCGTCCTGGTCAACTGTAAAAAAGCTTAGAAGCCTTAATTTTGACAAACTTTTGACGAAACATGTCTATGACCCATACGATTTTCTACATTCGTAGACCCCAACCGTAGAAATCAACTTTGACCTTAAAATTTCACCAAGTCTGGGACTTTCGTACGAGACCTACCTACGACTAGTAGACCATTCGTCAGACTCACCTGTCAATCGTAAACTCAACTTCAGAAATTTGATTTTCAAAAATTATTTCTCCCCATCTACGAGATTGATCTATGACCCGTAGAAAGTTCTACAAACCATACACTAGTCTCGTAAGACTGAACCAATAGACAAAATTCATCCAATTTTTATTTTTTATTTTTGAAATCTGAGGTGTTACACCTTGGCTTAACCAATGCATAAAACATATCCCACATGATCACAAAATGTACATATCTGGTTATTTCATGAAACCCACACACAAACTGTTAGTTTATCAGTGCGGTATTCGAGCCAACCATTAATGGTTCATACCATGCGTGGTATCTGAGCTAACTATTAGTATTTTGTACCGACGTGTTACCTAAACCAATTATCGATCACAAACAGTATGCACAATCACAATGAACAACCGACTTAAAACCACAATTAAATAATCAAGTTCATTGTATTAGATCATCACATGAAGTCATTTCACATTAGCCTTCTAGTTTCCCCCATATGTATCACACAAATAATACTACAAAGCAGTTAACATACACATATTACATACTTTGGAATACAAACAAACTATCATATGTCTCGAATCAAGCTTTTGAAACTCTAAAGAACGTAATGTTTTCCTTTTTGTAATGTCTTAGCTTGTTCTTGGTCTAAATAATAAAAATAATAATCAATCAATAATTGCCTAACAATACCCAGATTATAACCAAATCCTAAACCCCGACCAATTCATAATCATAACATCCAAACTAGGATTTCTCCTACAATTAATTCAAGTCAAAACCCTCTCCCAAGAGTAACACTCTAGATTCTAAGGCTTAAGAATAATTAAAGTTAAGAGAGTAAATCACTTACCTTTATTGAAGAGATTGTGGAAAAACGGATGGAAACTACCCTAAATGACCTTCCATTTTCCCAAGAACGAAGTGAAGAAAATAAGAAGTTTTGAGAACTTTTCTGCATCAAAATCCGACTTTCTTGCTATAGCGGCCCGACCTGCTAGCGGTGCCACCATAGCAGCCCACCCACTATAGTGCCTGTAAATTCATCCCGCTATAGTGGTGTAATACCCGCTATATATAACGGCTTGCATGGAATCAAAACTCGTAAAATTTCCTAGAATCCCTCATTTCACAACATACCTTCGACCTTTGACGTTCTATACAATTCCCTTCACACTAAGTTTGATACCAAAAGTTTTACTCGATCACCCGAATTCTATTTTGAAAGGCCATATGGGTTTATTAATGTCTTACCTACTAGAAAACATGATCCAAGCTTAGACACACCACCCAATCCATTCTCGGATTGCCATAGATCTCACCCTGCTCAGATTCCGTTTGCGACTGGCCTAGAATTTTAAGTCTCTACCCAAAAAAAAATTTGACCCGATTCTTTCACCATTGGTCTACCCATAAAGATGGGAGCGGGTCGTTACATTAATACTATTACAGAGAAAATAAATAAGTTTTGAGCATCAAACAGGTGTCGAAATGGATTGAAATTAGAATTAATGATTAAAACTACACCACTTTATTAAATGCACACCTAAAATAAGAGGAGTCTTAATTAACACCCCAAACACTACAACAAAAACAACTTTTAGCGCCAATAAATATAGACATTAATAAAGAGTGCTAAAGTGTTTACTGACATTAGTTAATTAAGTGTCATTAGAACCAATGTCGCTAAAGGCTTTAGGGACATATACAAAGTGTGCTAATTGCCGCTAAAAATACATATTTAACGACAATTAAGCTATTGCCGTTAATTAATTGCCACTAATAATCATTTTTAATGTAGTGAAACATGAAGTTTTGAAACTATATACCACCCGATGATCTTTTTGTGATCCATCTGGTGATCTTCTTGGCTCTTAGGTAAGTGAGCGCCACCTTGCAATAAGTATCATGAAACCAATATTTGATTTTGAACATTAAACATAAACTCTTCATTTAAAAAAAGAAGAAGAATAAAATAGGAATTGAACTGAATATAACTGAACCTGAAAAGATGAATATATATATAGATAAAAAGCAAGTTAAGAGGGGTGCTTAGCTCCCTTCCAAAGGACTATATAATAGGGACACAAAACAACAACAAAATATAATACTAAGTACATATTGTTGTCTAAATAAAATTCAGAAATCATAGTACAACTAATTTTGCCAGGGTGATTGATTTTGATTTTGATTCTGATGATGATGATGATGTTGATCAAATGAAGCAGGAGCAGCAGCAGCAGCAGAAGAAGAACCCATGTAATGAAGAGCAGCAGGTGTAGTAGTAGTATTGAGAAAATCCCTGTGATGTGGAAATGCTCTAAGACCCAAAAAATCTCTTGTCAACCCTTCATTATTTTCTTTACCTTGTCTCATCAAATGTGCGCCGCGACCAAATCCTTCATCAAAACTAGTACATGGCAAAGAAGGCGCAGTAGTAGCCATCATGTTTTGCATGTCATGGACTTGTTCCATGAACCCAGGGGTGACACTCGCACCAAAATCATGAAAAGACATACTACCAGTAACAAAATCAGTATTATTATTATTATTATTATTATTATTTTCAAACGGATGATATTCACGTGGCGTTATATCACCACCACCTCCTCTTCCTGCTCCTGATCCTGACATTGCCATGCCAGTTGTTGTACTAGTAGTAGGACTGAAAAAAGTGTTCGCGCTCATGTTATTAGCAGCATGAGAAGAAGAAGTTACTCCAATTTGTGCTGCTTTTTGTAGCAATGCAGTTGCGCTCATGTGAGGAGGTGGTGCACCGAATATGTTACTGCTATTGCTATTAGGGTTTTGAATGAATAACTGAGAAGAGAGATCGTTACTTTGTTGTTGTTGTTGTTCTTGTTTCATTTGAATGTTTTGAAGTGTATGGAGATTAAGGTGATGAGAAGTTGAAGAGTTTGGTGGTGGGATTATTGTTCTTGAATTTTCTTCTGTTAAAGCATCACAAAAGGCTCTGTGTGTAATGAAACTATCCCTCCTGTGTAAAGAAATAAAGATATCACACATGATGAATAGTTGAATATTGTGTGTAGTACTGATAAAAGTGCATGAGTGCTCTCTATTCCGTCAACTCTTTTTTTGTGTTTTTCTTTCTTTCACTTTTATCTCTTCTAGCTTTAGAGAAATTACATTATTATTATTAGTAGTAGTAAAATACGAATCTGCAGTAAAGTTTTTGTATGCAAATTGCTTTTGCAGCAAAGTGTGGACCCTCTATTATCACTCTCACATAGAGACACACAAATAGACAAACTCATTTATTCAGTTGTACACATGAACTT
>JAJOOR010006515.1:0-38289 GCA_036250505.1 Solanum acaule | reverse complement strand
TTGAGTCCATTATCGATAGGTTTCTTTCACGAAATCCTCATCCAATCTCCAATAATGCACCTCATCTTTTTGAGTCTCATAATAAACATGATGTTAATGTTTGTGAGCTCAACTTGCAACTAACTCAAATTCTTGATGAAGTTGAAGTTGATAAGAAAAAGAGTGAAGCATTTGATCAAATGAGGAAGAATTGTGAAAGTCAATATTGGTGGGAAGCCCCTATAGGTGAACTTGCCTATCATGAGCTTGAGCAATTTTTTTTTTTTTGGAAGACTTAAAAAAGAATGTGATGACTCATGCAAGCAAGATTATGGTTGAGAATAGTAATAAATCATTTTTCTTAGCTTACAATGATGTTGGAATTTTTGATATCTATGACATCAAGCATGTTATGGATGTTTCAAATTAACCTCATAGCCATGCTTTTGATTATGATCATCATGGATTCTTTTAATTATTTTTTCCTCATCTTTTGGTTAAATTAATCATTGCCAGAATCTCTCTGGCTGTCTTATTTATTAATAAATGTTTCATTATTAAAATGACATTAATACAGCGCAACCTTCTTTAGAACAAATGTTTATTGTGTCTTATTAGAAAAATCACAATCTTTCAAAAAATTCACAATTGTTTAAAAAAAATCATAATCAGCCCTCAATATGAAAAGATTCTATTCAAATTATATCTTTTGAGAAAAATACTTTATTTCTCTTAAAACCCTTTTAATACCCAACAATAATCACCTCATAAAGCTTAGCAATGATTCTTTTGTTACAATTCGTTCTCAAGAATTTCATGATGTGAAGAATTCTTAAAATCAATGATGTGTTTAGATAACGTGTACCCGTAAATAAACAACACAAAATATACTTGAATGTCTCGTGACCAAGAAAAGTTCATTGAAGTGATAGTAAACGGAAATCCTGGCTTAAGAGAGATGACACATCTAACCAATATATATTTTCACATCTTGGATAATTAATACTAACATTATTTTGCATAAATATATAGAGACAAATTGTTGTCCAATCTGTATTGTAAAACACTTTCAAAACTTTGAAATAGACTCTGTAACAATAAATTGAAACAGAAGAAGAAAATCGAGTTCGATACTGCAGAATGCTTAGTGTGTCCTTAAAAAAATTATTCCGTCAAGTACCTGATGTTATTGAAATATATCTTTCCAAGATAGAACGATTTTACTCACCAGTGTATTGGTATAAAAAATAATGGTGTTAGAGAATCACTCAACGGGAGCAAAATACACTAGAATACTAGATTTATTTGTGAAGAAGAACAAGTTCAGAAATTTCGTTGTTGAAAAATAAGAGAAAACCCCTCTATTTATAAATAACAAAGGGTAGTGTGAACAAGTGTTTATTGTGTCTTATCGTAAAGGTCACAACCTTTTAGAAAAGTCAAAAGTCATAACCTTTCGTAAAAGTCACAACCTTACGAAAAAGTCGCAACTTTTCATAAAAGTCACCCCTCTTAAGAAAGTCACAACTCTTCATAAAAGTCGCACCTCTTCAGAAAAGTTGTAACTTTCATTTTCCATTCACACATTTTTAAAACCCAACACAAATCACACCACATGTATCAAAAGATAATATTGATAAATCTGATTTCCTTAAACAACAAAAATGAGGTACTATTTGGTAGACAGGACCAACAAAATAGATATTGAGACAAAATCAAACTACATTGATGATTATCCAAAGGCAATACTGGTAAAACCAGATTTACTTGACAACAAAAATAAGCTACTAGTTAGTTGACACAACTTTACTCAACACAATCAGTCCTCTGCATCTTTGACACAATAAATAATAATCTTTGCTCGTCATTTGTAATTAACATTGCTTGCCCAATGCTGCAGTTTTTGTTTTGCGTTTGTGTTTTTTTCCGATCTTATGTGACTCCATCACTATTTCAGAGAAGGTACCGATTTGGCATGTGTCACACCAAAATGTGAACTCCCTATTGTCTTGCTTTTCATCAGCTGCATTCTTTCCCAAGTCATTTGGACTGTCATCTGTCAACAAGGATGGTGGATCGTTATCATTTGTAGCTGATGATTCTTCCTCTAATTTCTTTCCGGATATCAGATCATCGCAAGGACGTTCCATAAGCTGCAAAAGTTTTGGTTTCTTTGATAAAAGACCAATGCTGCAGTTTTTGTCATCCTTGTGTTCACTTAAAGCAGCCACCTTGCGTTTGTGTTTTTTTCCTTGCAAGTGGTCATTCAGGCCATCTTGACTTGTAGTACATACATGACAAAGTTCACAATACCACTCCGTAACATTTTTCACTGGAGCACTAGCACTGCTTAATAAAGGATTGTCAACAACCTCTTCAATTAGAATTATAGCTTTCCGTTTTGCTCCAGAGGAAACCGTTTCAGGCTTAGCCTGTTATATCAACACCAAAAGAAGCACTTCTCAGAAAATTAATTAAACACCTTACGGATCTGAAAGCATATTGACGATTTCATAAACATTAAAATCAAAGCATCATCTCTCCTGATTCGTCTCAACCAAACCAGTACTGATCAGTTGTATAAGAACGAATGTCGTTGCCATTGATAACGTTTCATTTCTTACTGTTACCTAGTCCAGGAAATTATTTCTTAGGTTTGGTTGCTCAATTTAAAGTAATGATACAAACATGTGTAAATAGCATTCTGGTATGTTGTTGATTATTCAATAACCAGAAATTTATTAAAAGAGTTAACAAAGAAGAACACTAACCAGCAAGATTTCACTAAAGCCAGGGGGCTGTTCTTCTGAAATCTCCACCTTTGGACTTCTATTCATTATTGAAATTTTTGATTCCCCGGCACGGAACCGAAAAGGCACCTCTGAGATCATCTCCTCAAAGGCCTCCGCCTGGTTCTTCAAGGATAAAGCCAATCTATCTCCTCCACTCATTGCTTCTTCTCTTTCCATCAGAAATCAACAAGACTTTTTAAAGTGCAAGATTAAGAAGAGTAGAATATCAAAAAATTCGTATAAGAAAAATGAGGGAAACCTCTATTTATAGCCAACAAAGACTAGTATGAATAGGTATTTATTGTGTCTTATTAGAAAAGTCACAACCTTTTGAAAAAAATCACAATTCATCAAAAAAGTCACAACTCTTACAACAGTCACAACCTTTCAAATGTGAAAAAGTGTGATTTAAATTTAATGTTTTCTCTAATTGAAGTTTTTTCCTTAAAAAAGTTCATTTCTCATCAAGAATATCACGTCATAAAGGTTAGCAATGATTCTTCCCAAATATATCCAACTATTAAAATTAACGAAAAGGGTTTTGTTACCGATGATTAATTATTACAAAAGTTGGGATCCCTACAAAAGTTTCTCTTTATTAACTTCATCTTCTATCCGGTAGGAAGAAACATTTGTTCCTAGAATTAACTAATGATGTTGTATGAAATTATCAAGTATTGTTATAAAGTACTATAGTAATTATCTCCATTACTTCCCCCCATTATGAAGATAACCTCCATCTTTATGACTAACCTTTTGTATGTCTCTATGTAGCGCTATTTTATAGAGACCTAAGGGTTCATATTGTATACACTTGAATAAACTATAAGTATTATTTTCTCCATTTATAGTGTACACAAAATATATAGAATTTTTGATTTCACGAGTACATATGTTCATTCTCAAGAACTTCATGATGTGAAGAATTCTTAAAATCAATTGTGAGTTTAAATAAGGTGTACCAGTAAAAAACAACAACATAAAATACATTTGAATAAATACAATACAAAACCAGGTGAATATAGAATTAAAAAGCAAAGAAAAGAATGGAAGATACACAAACAGTGTTGTTAAAATTTGCAATGTCTCGTGACAAAGAAAAGTTTATTTCAACTCCTGCAGATTTTCTAACATCAAAGAAAGGGAAATTAAAAAAATAGAAGAAATAGATAAATCGAAATCCTGGCTTTAGCGAGAGATGACACATTTAACCAAATCATAGTCCATAGACATATACATATATTCGCAGAACACACATGCATATATGTATTTTGCACTTAAACATTTTGCATAAATAGATAAAGAGACAAATCACACCACATGTATCAAAAGGTACTATTAAGAAATCCAATTTCCTTGAAAAACAACAATGAGCTACTAGTTGGTAGGCAGGAGCAACAAAATAGATAATAGAGAGAAATCACACCACATGGATCCAAAGGTAATACTGATAACATCAGATTTCCTTTAAACAAAAATAAGCTACTAGTTGGTTGACAGAACTTTGCTCAACACAATCATTCTTCTGCATCTTTGTCCTTTCCAGTAAGTTGTTGAAGATGCCGAGCATGCTTCTTTCCTACCTTATGTGTCTCCATCACCTTTTTAGAGAAAGTCCCTATTTTGCATGTCTCGCACCAAAACTTGAACTCCCCATTGTTTTGTTTTTCATGAGCTGTGTTCTTTGTCAAGTCATTTGCACTGTCATCTATCAACAAGGATGGTGGATCGTTATCGTTTGGACTTGATGATCCTTTCTCTGATTTCTTCCGTGATATCAGATCATCGCAAGGACGTTCCACAAGCTGCATAAGTTTTGGTTTCCTTGGTAAAAAACCAATTCTGTAGTTTTTGTCGTCCTTGTGTTCTCTAAAAGCAGCCTCCTTGCGTTTGTGTTTTTTTCCTCGGAAGTGGATATTCAGGCAATCTTGATTTGTAGTAAATATCTGACAAAGTGCACAGCTCCACTCTGTAACATTTTTCAGTGGAGCACTGCTTAATGAAGGCGTGTCAGCAACCGCTTCAATCAGTGTTATAGCTTTCCGTTTTGCTCCAGAGAAAATCGTGTCAGGCTTAGCCTGTATTATCATAATCAAAAGAAGCACTGCTAAGAAATTAAACACCTCGTAAATGGTTTACTGATCTGGATCTGAAAGCATATTAAATGAATGTATTAAAGCAATAGTAGCGTTTACTAAAGCAAGGAACAACGGCTTGGGGAAAGGAACCTATACTTGTTCATTTAGGGCCATTAAAATCAAAGCATCATCTCTCCTGATTCGGCTGAACCAAGCCAATATGCAGTTGTATAAGAATGAATGTCGTTGCCATTGATAAAGTTTCATGTCTTACTGTTACCTAGTCCAGGAAATACTTTCCTAGGTTTGGTTGTTCAATTTAAAGTAATGATACAAACATGTGTTAATAGCATTCTGGTTATGTAAACTAGTCACCAGAAAACCAACAGCAATGGGTGGCATTATGAAAGAAAGAAGTGTGGGTTAACCTAAGAAAGAGGAAAGTACATCCAGAAGGCATAAAACTAAGGGAAAAGGCATAAAGCCAAGGGCAACAGTTATAATTATAGTTAAGTTGCTGATTTAGTGAAGCAACAGTGTCGGCAGATGAAAGTAAATACCAACTTAACATTCTAACCCACTCCGTCCACCCACAAAAACAGAGTGAAACAAAAGAAAAAAAATTACTACTTAAAAACATTCTTTTCCAGAATAGCAACTATTCTAACTGTTTTATTAAACACAGCCTCTCTAACAACTATTGTAGGTAAGGTTTGCAACACACTACTGGAAGAGTATCTTTATTAATGAAGGCACCAAGGTATTAAATAGAGTTACAGGGAAAATAATAAGACTCCTAAATGAACTGAACTAACGTAATCTAAATAAATAATAACTGCTGAACTAAGTACTAACTAATGCAATACTAATACGATTAAACTACTAATTGTTGTCTGAACTAACGCTAGATGTTCTAATAAATAACATAGAGACCTTACCTGTGCAGTAATTCCCTCAGACAAACTAACAAAACTGATAGATAAAAAAAAAAATCATCTACTCAGCAATTTAAGAATTAATAAACAGGGCCAACAATAAAGAAGAACACGAACCAGCAAAAGTCCGCCAACACCAGGGGATTGCACTTGTAAAATCTCCACCTTTGGACTTTGGTTCAATGTTGGAATTCTTGGTTCCACAGCACGGTGGCGAAAAGGAACCTCTGAGAAGTGATCCATGTCATGTCTAGACACAGCAGAGATGCCCATTCCCATCTTTTCCTTAAACAACATGGAATCAACCTGATTCTTGAAGAACGAAGGAAATCTATCTCCTCCAAACATTTCTATTTCTCTTTCCACCATAAGCTCTCTCCTTACTTCCAACTCCAACATGTGCTTTCGAGCAATCTCTTTTGCAATGATCTCTTTCCTGATACGCTCTTTATCAATCTCATTCCTTCTTGCCTCAACCACATTGCTACTACGGTTCAATGACTCAGGCTCCATCAAACCAACTAAAACAAAAAAGAAATAAAAGATTGTATATAAATGCACGCAATGAAACAGGTTTTTACTCCCTCTGTCCACTTTTAATTGTTATGTTGTGTTTTTTGAAAGTCAATTTAACTAATTTTCAAAGTTGAATAAGATTATATTAATTCAATAGTTTAAACTAAAATTTTAGATATTCAAACACTATACGAAAAATACTAAATATAGCAATTTTTTGCATATGAATATGATGAAAAAATACATTGTAAAATGTTAGTCAAAGTTCTTATCGTTTGACTCTAAAAAAGAAAATCACGAAAATTAAAAACGGACGGAGGGATTATTTTTTATTTTTCAAGACAAACCAGGAGGGATGATTAGTTGAGTGGAACCAGAAATCTCATCGGGGGATGGATCCTCCAACACCATAGCTATCTGAAACATAGTAGAAAAGGGGAGAGGAATATGAAGTGACCCTTGGAGTTGAACAACATTTAAGGATGTGACTTTTCTGCAAAAGTTTTTCTACATTTAAATCTATTAAATATTTCTAACAAACATTCTAATATCCTTTAAATTAATTAAAACCTTGTTTAAAGTTTCAATTTTATGTGCAAACAGGGTTGGATTTGACTTTTAAGAAGAAGATAAGTCAAACAGAGTTGTAAAATTTTACCTTGTGGTTATGTCTTGAATTTGTTGCCACTGCTTTGGAAAAGGAGGCCGCCAGTAGCGTGTTTCTTGAAGGGTGGCTTTCTATGATATTTGACTCGGAAAATTATGTAACCCTCCAATAAATTCTTTTGTCTTCTTCTGATTGGTTCTGGTCAAATTTATCACAAATTCGATGTAATAAGATTGATTTTAATTGACCAAAATAAGTCATCATGGACACGTGACAACTTTTGACTGATTCTTGAATTTGATTGGAATTATTACATCATTTAAACACGTGGCATCATTTTATTGGATCCTCAATTGTAAATCATTACTCGATTTTGATTCCTTATAATTAGCCTGTTCTCATTTATTTATTTTTGGAATGTCGCAGACCACATTTAGATTCTTAGCTATTTAATTGTTGTAGCCACCTGAAAAACATGTAATCACGGTACAATGTTTATGTCACGACCCAAAAATGGACGTGATAACACTTGTTTATTCTCACCAAGACAAGTTAGCTTCAACCCAATGAAAATGAAAGAAATGCAGAAATACAGTAAAACAAGGACAAAGGCAGAAAAACTTATTCATTCTAAACAATACCCCAAACTTGGTTGTCACGTGTTCAAGCCACTAAATACATGAGTGTGAAATTAGAAAATAAATACAAGTTTCAATCTTTGTTTCTCAAATAGAACAAAGTGTAAGAAAAGCAAAAAAGGGCCAGCCGAATGACAAGCAACTACCTCTTCAGGTCCTCGACAAGCCTCGAGATCAAAAGAAGGAGAAGGAGATCACGCGGGCCCAGGCTCGAAACTACACAAGTTTAGAAACAATTGGTGAGTACCAACAACACGGTACCCAACAAGCAACCTACTAAACAAAGTAACTATCTAGAAAATGAATACCCCTGACTCTCCCACCGAACCCCCTCAAACTATAACCTGCACAGAAATCAGCCCAACCTAGCAATTCTACAATACACGGCTCGCAAGGCCCAATATTCACATTTCAATCTTCACAATTCAACAATCAAACAAATCAAATAAGGCAATCTCAATGACAAGTAGTTCAGTCACACGCAACAAGTACATCAATCTCAAATATCAAGCAAGTCACGCATAAGCATCGAAGGTATCAAATCTCATAATCAATCTCTTGCCAGAACCATTTCCCAATAACAAGATATCACTAGCCGGAATCATTTCCCATAGTCTTTATATCAAATCACTAACCGAAACCATTTCTCATCGATTTATATCACTAGCCGAAACCATTTTCCATCGGCTTTATATCACTAACCAGAACCATTTCCCATCGACTTTACATCACAAATCATCACATTTCTCATCAAGGTGTTCATAACCAAGGGACAAACAATATCGCACCACACGAAAGAGACAATAATTCATACAATTCAAGTCCATATTCATGCTTTCAAGCATTTCATCAATCAATCAACAAGGGTTAAAGTAAGACAATTCACATCATCATGTTCAACACATACCCTTTTTCATTTAAACCTCTTTTTATTCATTAAGATGTAACAAGTGGACAATTTAACCCTTCATGTCATCTCTATTACTCCCAGCTCACAATTAATGAAGGAATCATACTAATTCAACTAGAATACAAGGCTTAGGAAGCCACTTGCCTTAAATCAATCAACAATCATTGCAAGAGTTGAGTCTTCCCCTTCTAAATCACTTCCAAAGCCACACAATCTATATATAAGTAAGTATTCACAATAAATTTCCAAAAACAACAATACCCACATCAATTTCCTTGAAAGGTGGGTCAATCAACACAAAACCCAATTCAAAATTAAGGTTTGAATTTAGAAAATAATACTTGAAAATGATGTTTAAGGCTTTAGGAACTCAATAATTAAAACCATTTCAAAAAAGAAATCATCACAACTTCAAAATCACAATTTTACGAAATTCTTAGGTTTTGAAGATAACCTGAATATTTTCATTTCAAAAGCTTAATTTGAACACATAAATCCATAAACAATAATGAGTTATTAAAGTTTAGAGTTAAGAATTGTTACCCAAAAGATTTTCATCAAAAATCTAGTCCAAATTGCCACCCCAAAGCTCCCAAAACTAAAAAATGGAGAAATGGGGATTGAAACCTCAATTTTAGAAAATATTATGTCCAGGTATCAAATGCTCATCGTGATCACCATCCAGACTCACGTGATCTCGATGAGTAAGGCAGTCAACTAATTAAAGTTAACCATTGCAATCACGTCAAGATCCTAGTGATAACGATGAACCCCAAAATGATGTTACACAATCACAATCAGGGAGCCTTGCAATGAAGAACATGATCATGCACTAGAACCAGAAACCAACCAAACTCAAAATCATTGAAAGGACCCTCAGGATTCGTTCTGAACTCCGTACACATAAACAACATATGCAAACTAATTATACTCGACGCTTCAGACTTAATGGAACCTTCAAAATATGAATCAGAGGTCTCCTTGACACAACATCCGTGAAAATCACATGTAACTAACTCACGCATAAAAAGACTAAAACAAGCTGGGGATGTCACGCCTCGAGGCTACCCCCTTGACGTAAACACGGACCTAGGATCACGAGTGACCCCAAGTTAACCCTAAGCTGGCATATCATAAGCATACTAAAACA
Source organism: Solanum acaule (assembly GCA_036250505.1). NCBI lineage: Eukaryota > Viridiplantae > Streptophyta > Magnoliopsida > Solanales > Solanaceae > Solanum > Solanum acaule. Next base: position 28,684 of record JAJOOR010006515.1, on the reverse strand, counting down.
ACAGAATAAAGAGATATGATGCGGAAGCTTAAAACAGTAGGCAACTGGAAGTGGGGAATACCCAAAACTAATCTGAATATATATAAAGTACTAAGAGTTTAGTGATACTGAACAATCACTCAAAAAATAAACTAAATCTAATACTATGTCTGGAAAAGCCTCTACTGACTAGAGTTGTTGGGACATGCCCCCAGCTAACCCTAGTTAAACTGAAACTGAAATGAAAGACTGAACTATGAAAAACACATGTCTATTGTCCTCGAAGTATGATGACTCACCATTGAAGTTGTTGAGTACGGATCGGGAACCGATCTATACATGATCTAAATGTTGAGTACCTGAACCTACATTATGAAAGGATGTAGCGCAGAGTATGCGTCAGTACTTGGAATGTACTGAGCATGCGGGATATAAACTGAACAAAGCGTAACTGAGCAATGACATAACTTAATATGAATGTGAAAACTGCAATATGCTGAAAAGCTAAACTGAATGCAATGACCAAGTACTAAATCATGAATAGGACATGCTGACTGAATACCACAGTATAAACTGAAAACCTGGTCAAATGCACTAAAGTTTGATTGTGGGAGCTACTATTAAATGACATAAAACCACGTGAGATAAATGTGGAGTCCAATGTATACGCCCATTTGAGAGGACCCAATATACCTTTCCAGGGGTATAAAGGCATGACTGACATGATCATTAAATCTGATACCCACAGGGGGGACTTATAAACCTACGGGGGGACGTAGTTCTGGGACTATGAGGGTAACTGAACCCTAGTCCAACTTGGTGTTAAGCTTACTCCCAACGGGAAATGTGTAAGTACAACATAACTGAAATATACTGGATAGCTCAATATTCTTACATGCTAACTGAGAATGCAATATTTAAGTAATGATAATGAACCATTCAAATCTAAGGCATGTATATATGTTTATCTGACCTAGCTAGTGTAATTCATGAACTAAACGAATCTACACAACTAGTGTTTTGAGTTTCATGCAAGGAACTAAGCAACAATGTTATGGAAACATGATAATCTGATTAAGAAAACTATAAAAACTAAATCACCACAATTTTCTAAAGTTCTAGAAACCCTAGGTTTAAACAAGAGATAGAGAATCAAGAATCTGACTGAATTCTAGGGACCTGGTGGAAAAAAGGAATCCACTAGTGAAATCCCACATACCTGGTGATGAAATTCACGGAGAAATCTTTCGATTTTGGGGCTAGAACTGAAGAGAACTTGTTGCATGTTCGACAGAGGCTGCTTGACTTTTCTCTCCTGTTTTGCTCTAAGTTTCATGAATTTTGGTAAAATAATCGACTAGGGTAGGTTTTGATTAAGTTACTAGGCTTAAATTAAGTAAAACGACGTAGTTTAGGGGTTACACAACGTAGTTTAGGTGCCCAACACATAGGGGAAAAGACCTAATGACCCCCAACTTAAAATCTGACGAGGCCGACCACGACACCAGTGATAGACCGTCACTAGGACCACGACCCGTCGACTGGGTCGTGGTCTGCTGGCAATAGCTACTGGTTCTGGGCCTTTCCCTCTATGATCCACTTCACGGACCGTGTGAAGCATCACATACTGTGAAGGCCTTCGTGGTCCTTCACTTGGGCTAGAGGCCTACTTGTTTTAGATGACCGAGCTACCTTGACCCGTGGTAGGCTCCGTGGTTCCACCCCCTGAGTCGTGGTGCTCTGCCTCACTTCAACGAGTAGTCCCACAGCCCGTTAAGGGGACCACGGCCTGTAGTGGGCTCCGTGGTCCACCACCTGAGGATGGATGTGAACCACGATGAGGGTGACGGACCGTGGTTACATTCACGATCCGTGAACCCCTCCGTGGTTTACCTTTTTCTGTTATTTTTTGCTGCAAGTTTTAAGTATGATTTCCAAGGTGTTACATTATCTCCCCCTTGGGAACATTTGTCCTCAAATGAAGCCTAAACTAGCTGAGTATGGAGGGAAGGAGCTGCAATCCCTACCACTAAGTACTAGAAACTGCTATCTGACTGAACTAAGTCCCACAATCATGCAAATATGTTGAAAATGCAAGAACAACTGAAGGAACATAATACTAAGATTGAATTTACACAAGAGTAAGCTAAGAGACTGGAGAGGAACTATTACCTCAAGCTGAAACGGAATCGAAAGGAAAGAGATTAGGATACTTGGCCTTCATGACTGCTTCTGCTTCCCAAGTAGCTCCCTCTACGGACTGACTCCTCCATAGAACCTTCACTGAAGCGACTTCTTTATTTCTCAACCTACTAACCTGACAATCAAGAATTTCAACTGGCCCTCTTCATAAGTGAGACTATCCTTCACAACCACACTCTCTAATGGTACTATCCATGTTGGATCACTCACACACTCTTTCAACAAGAAAATGTGAAAGACTGGATGAACGACTACTAGTTCTGAGGGTAGCTCTAACTCATATGCCACATTACTAACCCTTTTCAGCATCCTGTAAGGACCTAAATATCTCAGACTGAGCTTCTCTTTCTTGCCAAATCTCATCACCCCCTTTATAGATGATACTTTCAGGAGAACTCAATCATCGATTTCAAACTCTAAGTCCCTTCTCCTCACATCTGCATAGGACTTTTGGCGACTCTGAGTTGTCTTGAGTCTATCCCCGATGAGCTGAACTTTTTCCATAGCTTCATGACTGAATCAAGTCCAATCAATGCTGCTTCACCTACTTCAAACCAAACAATCGGAGATCTACATCTACGCCCATATAATGCCTCATAAGGGGCCATCTGAATACTGGAATGGTAACTATTGTTGTAGGCAAACTCTATAAGAGGTAGGTGATCATGCCAACTTCCTTTGAAATCGATCACGCAAGCTCTTAACATGTCCTCTAAGGTTTGAATTGTACATTCTACCTGACCATCCGTCTGTGGATGAAATGCTGTGTTGAGATTTACTGAGTACCAAGACCTTTCTGAAATAATTTCCAGAAATGAGAGGTAAACTGAGGACCTCTATCTGAGATGATAGACAAAAGAACCCCATACAACCTGACTATCTCATTAATGTAAAGCATGGAGTAGTCCTCTACCGAATCTGTAGTCTTGACAGCCAAGAAGTGAGCGGACTTAGTAACTCTGTCTATTATCACCCAAATGGAGTCATGTTGTTTGCGAGTACGAGGTAAACCCGTGATGAAGTCCATGTTTATCACTTCCTACTTCCATATAGAAATGTAAATATTTTGAGTCATACCTCCTGGTTTCTGATGTTCTACCTTAACCTATTGACAATTAGGGCACTTAGCCATAAAATCTACTATGTCGCTCTTCATACCGTTCCACCAAAAGACTTCTTGTAGATCACGGTACATCTTAGTGGCACTTGGATATATGGAATACCTGGAGTTATGAGCCTCTATAATGATCTGCTGCCTCAACTCACCCATATTAGGAATACACAAACGACCCTGGTAACGAAGCACACCATCTCTCCCTAGGGAGAAAACCTCTACTTTCTGCTGGTGAACTGCACCTTTCAACTGAAGTAGTATATGATCACTATCCTATTTTTCCTTAACCTCCGCTACCAATGAAGACTCTTATCTAGTTTGAACTATCACACCACCCTCTGACATATCCGTGAGACCAACTCCTAAGCGAGTAAGCTGGTGAACATCTTTTGCTAATTCTTTCTTTTCTTTCTTAACATGTGCTATACTACCCATAGATAATCTGCTAAGAGTATCAGCTACTACATTGGCCTTACCGGGATGATAAAGCACATTCATGTCATAGTGTTTGAGGAATTCAAGCCATCTCCTCTGATGAAGATTCAACTCTTTCTGGGTGAACACATACTGAAGGGTCTTATGATCTGTGAATACATCAGCATGCACACCATACAAGTAGTGTCTCCAAATCTTTAGGGACAATACTACAGTTGCAAGCTCGAGGTCATGAGTCGGGTAGTTCTTCTCATGAACCTTAAGATGTCTAGAAGCATAAGCTATGACCTTACCTCGCTGCATTAATACACAACCTAGGCCAACCCTCGATGTATCACAATAGACTACATAACCGTCTGAACCGTCTGGTAGAGTCAAGACCGGAGCTGTAGTCAACCTATTTTTTAATTCTTCAAAGCTTTTCTCACACTCATCTGACCACTGAAACTTAACCTTTTTCTAAGTTAACTTGGCTAATGGGGAAGCTATGGATGAAAATCCTTCAATAAATCTCCTGTAATAACCGACCAAGTCCAAGAAACTTCTGATATCTATTGGAGAGGTGGGTTTGAGCCATTATTTCACTGCCTCTATTTTATGAGAATCCACTCGGATTCCTTCACTAGATACCACATGACCAAACAAAGCGACGGACTATAACCAGAATTCATACTTGCTGAACTTAGCGAATAACTGGCGACCTTTAAGAGTTTGAAGAACAACTCTCAAATGAGTCACATGCTCCTCCTCATTGTGAGAATAAATGAGGATATCATCTATAAAGACAATAACGAACAAATCTAAATACTGTTTGAACACCCTATTCATTAAGTCCATGAAAGCTATAGGAGAATTTGTTAGTCTGAAAGACATAACTACAAATTCATAATGACCATATCGAGTTCTGAACTGTGACTCGAAGCTGATGATAGTTGGATCTGAGGTCTATCTTAGAAAGGCAACTATCACCCTAAAGTTGGTCGAACAAGTCATCAATCTTGGGGATGTGATACTTATTCTTGATGGTGACTTTGTTCGACTGCCGATAGTCTATGCACATTCTGAGCGAACAATCTTTCTTTTTCATGAACAATACTGGAACACCCCATAGAGAGATACTAGGTCTGATGAAGCCCTTATCTAGAAGGTCTTTCAACTATTTCTTCAATTCTTTAAGCTCAGTTGGAGCCATTCTGTAAGGAGGAATCGAAATAGGCTGGGTATTTGGAAGGAGATCTACTCCAAAATCGATTTCCCTTTTGGGAGGAACTCTGGTAAGATCTTCTGGAAACTCATTTACTATTGGGACTGACTCAAGAGTTGGGGTTTCAGAGTTTGAATCCTTAACCAAAACAAGATGATAGATGTACCCTTTGGAAATCATCTTTCTAGCCTTAAGGTAAGAAATGAATCGACCCATAGGCATTGAAATACTACCCATCCACTGTAAGACTGGCTCGTTTGGAAACTAAAACTGAATGATTCTGATTCCACAATCGACTCAAGCATAACAGGAGTGTAACCAATCCATGCCTAGAATGATATCGAAATCTACCATTTCTAATTCTACAAGATCTACTGAGGTGACTTTCTGAGAGACTGTGATAGGGCAATTTATATATACCCGTCTGGCTATAACAAGGTCACCAACTAGAGTAGATACTGAGAAGGGTTCTGAAAGAGTTTTTGGACTGACATCGAAGTTTACTGCTATATAGGGAGTTACAAAAGACAATGTAGCCCCTGGATCTAATACTGTATAAACATTTAAATGAAAGACTCGTAACATACCAATGACCACATTAGGAGAATCTTTTTGATCATGGCGACCATACAACCTATTCTGGCGCTGATCTTCACTTGTACCAGATGAAGCACTCTGCTGAGTTGGGTGACCTGTTGGTGCTGCTGGAGTGGTAGACTGAGACCTATTATTATTACCTCCTTGTCCCTACCTGGCAGAAGGGATATCTTTCAACCTATGGACAGACTGACCACAACAAAAGCACCCTTCCTTGCCTGCAAGACACTCGCCTAGATGGTTTTTACCACATTTTGGACAAGTTGGGAAAGTCCTGTTACCTGTAGCACTCCCCTGAGACTTAGAGCCTGATGCCCTACCTTTCTGATCCTGTCAAAACCTAGAGGATGGAGCACTAGTTGATGAAGGTGCTGGGGCTATAGACCACTACTGAAACTGTGAGCGATTTCCACCACCCAATTTCTGCTGAGAGTACTCATAGTTACCTGTTCTAGCCTTCTTGTTGTCCTTAGCCATCCCTAGGCTTATCTCCCTCAACCTGCTAAGCATGACTCATGAGCCTAGATATATTCATTTCCTCTAACAACATAGATTCCTGCACTCTGTCTTCACTAAGTCGGATACCCCAAACATAAACTTACTCATATATGCCCTCGAATCAGCAACCATATGTGGAGCATACCTGAAGAGTTGAGTGAACTTAAGTTCGTACTCTTGGAATGACATTGTACCTTGTCTCAAATTCATAAACTCCTAAGCTTTAGCCTATCTTAATTCCCTCCGAAAGAACTTGTCCAGAAAAGCTTCAATAAAACACTCCCAAGTCATAGGAGCTGCATCCGTACCCCTGTTTTCTTTCTACTGAGTAAACCAAATGTGAGTTACATCTTTAAGCTAGTAGGATGCCAACTCTACCCTATCATTACCAGTTACTTGCATCACTCCAAAGATCTTCTTAACCTCGTCGATGAAATTTTATGGGTCCTCACCAGCCTGCGACCCTAGAAACTCTGGCGAATTCATCTGAATAAAGTATCAAACCTTGGCTGCTGCTGATCCACCATTAGTGTTAGTTAGAACTATGGCCTGCTGATTGTTTTGGTTGGCCACACTCTGAGCCAAGAGTTGGATCATATTCCAAAACTCTGCATTCGAAACCTCATGGTCTGGGACTGAAGGATGTTAGCATTCCTTACATAAGCTCTACAGAGAGGCTTGATCTGAAATGCATAACAATGAATTAGAAAGGAGATCATATCCACGCACGATAAGAATAGCAAGAAAGAAAAGTTTTTTCCTCAAACACTTCATACCCTCCTTCTCATTAGAAGTGGTGCAGTTCACACCCATGAAAAAGACTCTACTTAGTGCGAATTTTTAGACATCCTAGGACTCTTAAACCTAATACTTTGATACCGAGTTTATCAAACCCTGAGGTTACCCCCTTGACGTAAACACGGGACCTAGGATCATGAGTGACCCCAATCTAACCCTGAGCTAGCATATCATAAGCATACTAAAACAACTGAATAAAGAGATACTATGCGGAAGCTTAAAATAGTAGGCAACTGGAAGTGGGGAATACCCAAAACTGATTTGAATATATATAAAGTACTAAGAGTTTAGTGATATTGAACAATCAATCAAAAACTAAAACTGAATCTAATACTATGTACTAACTAGAGTTGCTGGGACATGCCCCCAGCTAACCCCAGCAAAATTGAAACTGAAATGAAAGACTGAACTATGAAAAACACATGTCTATTATCCTTGAAGTATGAGGACTCACCACTGAAGTTGCTGAGCATGGATCAGGAGCCGATCTATGTATGATCTAGATGCTGAGTACCTGAACTTACATCATGAAAGGATGTAGCGCAGAGTATTCGTCAGTACTTGGAATGTACTTATAATGCAAGATATATAATATAGCTGAACAAACATATAAACTGAACAAAGCGTAACTGAGCAATGATATAACTGAATATGAATGTAAATACTGCAATATGCTAAAAATCTAAGCTGAATGCAATGACCAAGTACTAAATCATGAATATGACATGCTGACTGAATACCAAAGTATAAACTGAAAAATTGGTCAAATGCAATAAAGTCTGACTGTGGGAGCTACTATTAACCAACTTAAAACCACGTGAGCTAAACGTGGAGTCCGATGTATACACCCCATTGATAGTACCCAATATACCTTGCCAGAGGTATAAAGGCATGACTGACATTATCACTAAATCTGATGCCCACACAGGGGCACGTAGTTCTGGGACTATGAGGGTAACTGAACCCTAGTCCAACTTGGTGTTAAGCCTACTCCCAACTAGAAATGTGTAAGTACAACATAACTGAAATATATTAGATAGCCCAATATTTTTACATGCTAACTGAGAATGCAACATTTAAATACTGATAATAAAACATTCGAAATGTGAGGCATGTATATTTGTTTAACTGACCTAGCTAGTGTAATTCATGAACTAAACGAATCTACACAACTAGGGTTCTGAGTTTCATGAAAGGAACTATGCAACAATGTTACGAAAACATGATAATCTAATTAAGAACACTATAATAGCTAAATCACCACAATTTTCTAAAGTTCTAGAAACCGTAGGTCTAAACAAGATATAGAGAATCAAGAATCTGACTAAATTCTAGGGACCTAGTGCAAGAAAGGAATCCACTAGTGAAATCCCACATACCTAGTGACGAAATTCATGGAGAAATATTTTGATTTCGGGGATGGAACTGAAGAGAACTTGTTGCGTGTTCTTGAGAGGCTGCTTGACTGTTCTCTCCTTTTTTGCTCTAAGTTTGATGAATTTTGGTGAAGGAATTGACTAGGGTAGTGATGAGTCCACATTTTGGACTTATTTAGGGCTTTATTTTCATAGATTTAGTATCCTCAAATGCATATTTTGTGCCAATAACTAATGTAAATTCTTGATTTTTAGGTATTTGGATTGAGGAACAAAGCATGGACATTAATGAGCAAAATGGAACAAGGCAGCTGAAAGAACGAAGAAAAGAAGGCTTGAGGATCGCCTAACCCATTGGGCGAGTCGCCGAACGGCCTTGGTCTCGCGTGTGCCAAGTCCTGAAGGAGAAAATCAAGTCGGTGATAGAAAGAAGTAATCGATGAGTCACTGAATGGTTCCGCGATGCAGTACTATATCTCCCAAAGTTACAAAACTTGAAATTGCGGAAGGCCAAAGCAAAAGGGCGATGGAACGGATCAAAGGGCGGATCGCTGAGTGGATCGGTGATCCCGACTTATTGCGCCAAATGGACCTTCGCAACACATTTTGTACAACTATAAATAATTGTTTCAATTTTTAGTTGGGGAGTGAATCTTTTATGTAATTTTCAATCTATTTTCATTATTGTTCAGTTTTTGAAGTTTGAGAGCTTAGAACTGAAGAGAGAGACAATATTTCTTTAGCCTTAAAGATTTGAAGATTTCTATTTCTGAGGAATTGAAAGTGGGTGTTGAAGTTTCTTCATCTTAGACCTTTGTAAAGACTAAATCAATCCTACCCAGTTAATGAAAACACAACTTGGTAACGATTTTTACCTTTTTACTATGACTAGCTAAAACCCCAATTCTTGGGGTGTGCTTATGTGATTATGGGTTGATTTAGCTACTGGGTATTGTCAATCGAGCAAGCCTAATGCTAATAACCCCCATCTTATGGGTGGTATTGGTGCCATTCGCTTCCCTCCGGCCGAAGGAAATGCAGTGTTCCACATCACAAGTACTATGTTGCAGCTCTTGCAATTGAAGGGGCTGTTCAGTGGTTTGGCTCATGAGGATCCCGATGAGCATATTAGAAATTTTGTGGATGTTTGCGGACTGTTCTTCTTCAAAACATATCTTAAGAGTCGGTTTGGTTGAGGTTATTCCCATTCTCTTTGATGGGAGAAGCGTGTAAGTGGTTGGCTGAATTGTCACATGAATCAATTATTTCGTGGGAGGAGTTGGTCACCGCATTTAGTATGTAATTTTTCCGTCCTTCGAAGATGATGATTCTTCGGGACAACATCCAAAGGTTTAAGCGTTTGGAGGGTGAGCCAATTCATGAAACTTGGCTACGTTTCAAGAAATTGGTGCTCTAATGCCCCACTCATGGCTTACCAGACAATGTCTTGCTGCAGTATTTTTACCTGAGCCTTGACTCGGTAAACATGGGTGTTGTTGACCAACTTTCTCTGGAGGTTTGATGCATCAATCTTGTGTGATAGATTCTCAACTCTTGGATGGCATGACTACCATAAACAGGGCGTCGTATACCCGTGAAGACCAGGTCTCCCCTCTCACATTTAAATTGACCAAGGAGCAGATGGAGAAAGACCAAGAGAGGGACAAGAACTTGGCTAACATCATGACACAACTTGAGATTTTGTCCAAAAATGTCATGGGACCTGGTGCTCTAAGTGTCAATGCCGTGGGTGTCGGTGTGCTAATCCTGAAGAAGCAAAGTTTGAGGCTTTGTACAGCGAAGAGGTAAATTTCCTAGCCAACCAAGACGGTGGTTATCGCTCAAACTACCCACGGCACAGTGGTAACCAAGGTTGGAACAGGGATGAAGGTTGGAAGGATCGTGATCGAGAGTGGAGGGATCGAAATCCCAATTGGAAGGATTGGGAGAAGGATAGGTATGTGCCTCCCCACGAGCGCCAAAAGCCAAAGGATTCGGAAGGTGGCCGTTCTGAGGATATGCTCTCTCATATCCTCAACAAAGTTGAGGGGTCCGACAAGATTCTTAAAGAAATGAAGGATGATGTATCGATCCTTAGCCAGATGGTTACCTCCCACTCCATCTCGATCAAGCAGTTGGAGACCCAAATGGGTCATATCTCATCTCATTTGTACCCGAGACAGTAATGGGGTTTACCTAGTGACACTATGGCCAACCTCAAGAATGGGGTTTGAGTGTGGACTTGCGTTATGCCACGACGTTAACTAAGGTGCTTCTTGGGAGGCAACCCAAGACCCCTTTATTGCTTTCGCTTTTTTGTTGTTTTTGGTAAATAATGATGTATTAATTGTGCAGGTTTAAGTGTGGAAAGTGTTTGAAAAGTGCAAGTTGGCGAGCCAAAAGCCCAGTCGGTGCATCAACGAAGAGGTCGGTATACCCAACTTGATCCGCCATTTGACTCAAGACGTTTTCAAATTGGAGTCTATAAAACTCGGCGAGCCCATGAGCAACTTGGCGAATTGCCGACCAGGTTGGCGGTCGCGATTTAGTCCGCCGTTTGGACCCCCACATTAACTGGAGGTCCTGTAAAACTCGGCAAGGTAAGTGACCACTCAGCGTATCGCCGAGTGGTCGGTGATCAAGACTAACACCGCCGACTGAGCGAGAACTGGACAGTTTTAAGGCCAAAGGTTTAAAAGTTTCAAACTCTTTCACTTTCCCTTACTTTTGATCTTCCCAAACTCACACCCGCACTCTAATTTATCTATTTTTGCACTTTTTGAGTATTTTAGTTGTTGATTTTTTCTCGGAATTGGGATTACTTTGTCGCCTACCCTTTCAATCTTATCTTTATCGGCATCACATGTTGGTTTTCCAAACCCCGAGTTTATTTTATAGAATTTGCAGTCACTTGCGGTATTCTTATCTTGTTGAAGTGTGCTAGGCCTCTCTGATAGGATTAAAATGCTTAAATACCTGATTTGATTCGATAATCTTGCCCATAAATTTTTGATTGTTGAAATCCCATATTCTTCTGCTTTAAAATGAATGAAATTTAGTGGGGTTGTGCTTGCATGTTGTTGGGTCTAGTTGGGTGAAGTGTAAGTAACCTGTAGTTATTCTAAATGACGTGATTTGCCCAATGATAGAGCGGGTGACGCCATTCTTAAGGGCAAATGTCGTCAAATGACCAAATTTGGAAAAATCGGGAGAAGTCTGAGTATCTCGGGGTGATGGGTGTTATGGGTCTTGCTTTAATTTAACTAGTGCATTCTTTGATGGACTACTTGGCTGCTGCCATCAAGATGACATCGGTAACCTCAACGATGTCAACGAGCCTAATGCTAATGACCCCCATCTTATGGGTGGTATTGGTGCCATTCACTTCCCTTCGGCCGAACGGAATGCAGTGTTCCACATCACATGTACTATGTTGCAGCTCTTGCAATTGAAGGGGCTGTTCAGTGGTTTGGCTCATAAGGATCCTGATGAGCATATTAGAAATTTTATGGATGTTTGCGGACCGTTCTTCTTCAAAACATATCTTAAGAGTCGGTTTGGTTGATGTTATTCCCATTCTCTTTGATGGGAGAAGTGTGTAAGTGGTTGGCTGAATTGTCACATAAATCAATCATTTCGTGGGAGGAGTTGGTCACCGCATTTAATATGTAATTTTTCCCTCCTTCGAAGATGATGACTCTTCGGGACATCATCCAAAGGTTTAAGCGTTTGGAGGGTGAGCCAATTCATGAAACTTGGCTACGATTCAAGAAATTGGTGCTCTAATGCCCTACTCATGGCTTGCCAGACAACGTCTTGCTACAGTATTTTTATCGGATCCTTGACTTGGTAAACAAGGGTGTTGCTGACCAACTTTCTCTGGAGGTTTGATGCATCAATCTTATGTGATAGATGCTCAACTCTTGGATGGCATGACTACCATAAACAGGGCGTCGTATACCCGTGTAGACCAGGTCTCCCCTCTCACATTAAAATTGACCAAGGAGCAGATGGAGAAAGACCAAGAGAGGGACCAGAACTTGGCTAACATCATGACACAACTTGACATTTTGTCCAAAAATGTCATGGGACCTGGTGCTCGAAGTGTCAATGCCATGGGTGTCGGGTGTGCTAATCCTGAAGAAGCAAAGTTCGAGGCTTTGTACTGCGAAAAGGTAAATTTCCTAGCTAACCAAGACGGTGGTTATTGCTCAAACTACCCACGACATAGTTGTAACCAAGGTTGGAACAGGGATGAAGGTTAGAGGGATCGTGATCGAGAGTGGAGGGATCAAAATCCCAATTGGAAGGATTGGGAGAAGGAAAGGTATGTGCCTCCCCACGAGCGCCAAAAGCCAAAGGATTCGGAAGGTGGCCGGTCTGAGGATATGCTTTCTCGTATCCTCAACAAAGTTGAGGGGTCCGACAAGATTCTTAAAGAAATGAAGGATGATGTATCGATCCTTAGCCAGACGGTTACCTCCCACTCCATCTCGATCAAGCAGTTGGAGACCCAAATGGGTCATATCTCATCTCATTTGTACCCGAGACAACAAGGGGGTTTACCTAGTGACACTATGGCCAACCCCAAGAATGGGGTTTGAGTGTGGACTTGCGTCGTGCCACGACGTTAACTAAGGTGCTTCTTGGGAGGCAACCCAAGACCCCTTTATTGCTTTCGCTTTTTTGTTGTTTTTGGTAAATAATGGTGTGTTAATTGTGCAGGTTTAAGTGTGGAAAGTGTTTGAAAAGTGCAAGTTGGCGAGCCAAAAGCCCAGTCGGTGCATCGACGAAGAGGTCGGCGTACCCGACTTGATCCGCCATTTGACTCAAGACATTTTCAAATTGGAGTCTATAAAACTCGGCGAGCCCATGAGCAACTTGGCGAATTGCCGACCAGGTTGGCGGTCGCGATTTAGTTCGCCGTTTGGACCCCCACATTAACTGAAGGTCCTGTAAACCTCGGTAAGGTAAGTGACCACTCGGCATATCGCCGAGTGGTCGGTGATCATGACTAACGCTGCCGACTGAGCGAGAACTGGACAGTTTTAAGCCAAAGGTTTAAAACTTTCAAACTCTTTCACTTTCCCTTACTTTTGATCTTCCCAAACTCACACCCGCACTCTAGTTTATCTATTTTTGCACTTTTAGAGTATCTTAGTTGTTGATTTGTACTCGGAATTGGGATTATTTTGTCGCCTACCTTTTCAATCTTATCTTTATCGGCATCAAATGTTGGTTTTCCAAACCCCAAGTTTATTTTATAGAATTTGTAATCACTTGCGATATTCTTATCTTGTTAAAGTGTGCTAGGCCTCTCTGATAGGATTAGAATGCTTAAATACCTGATTTGATTCGATAATCTTGCCCATAGTGTTTTGATTGTTGAAATCCCATATTCTTGTGCTTTAAAATGAATGAAATTTAGTGGGGTTGTGCTTTCATGTTGTTGGGTCTAGTTGGGTGAAGTTTAATTAACCTGTAGTTATTCTAAATGACGTGATTTGCCCAATGATAGAGTGGGTGCGCCATTCTTAAGTGCAAATGTCGTCAAATGACCAAATTTGGAAAAATCGAGAGAAGTCTGAGTACCCCGGAGTGATGGGTGTTATGGGTATTGCTTTAATTTAACTAGTGCATGCTTTGATTTTGTGTTCCGGGGTTGAATTCTAGAAGTTGGGTTGAAAGTAGGCACGCCGGGTCGTTTGGCGAGCTGGGTCGAGCTCACCGAACCACTCGGCGATTCTCCGAAAGTCCCCATCTCGCCTTTAATTTCATGCTCTATTTAATGTTGGGTTCTATAACTTTTGGCGAGAAGCCTGAGGTCGCCAAAGGCACTCGGTGACTCACCGAAAGTCTTCTTGATCGTCCATTGTCTGCACCCCTGAACCTTTTTTGCATGGTAACTTTCGGCGGGCTAGTCCTTGCTCGCCGAAAGCTGTTGGCGAATCACCGAAAGGACCTTTCCATCACCGACTTGCTAAAACTTTAGACCGAATCCCTTCGGCGAGCCCAATTTGGCTCGCCAAAGTGATTCGGCGCCTCACCGATTGGATCGGCGAGTTTGTTTGCAACTATTTTTCTGTGTTTTTGCTTGAAGGTTTTCTAACTTTTTCCTAATGTTTTGCAGATATGGTAAAGACCAATATTGTGATGCCACCCGAAAAAGAGCACGGGATATCACAATAAATGAAGGGGGGTCAAATCCTCCCAAGAAGGGAAGACAATGACCTCCACCTAGAGATAAAGGCAAGGGCAAGAGGCTCATTTCTGACAGGAAGACTACTCCCCGAGTCCCCTATATTCCTTCATGGGTCCGGGGATTATATGCAACTGTGCAGGTCTCTTTGGTGAATACACCCTTGGCGGACCCTAGTGCAGCTACTGTTCCTTCTGAGGTGACCCCGGGCACTGATAGCCAAATCCAGATTAATGCACCGAGCACTGATGCCCAGACAGATGGAGCGACTGTGTAGACAGGACCCCCTCTTTACCTCCCTCTCTGTCTTACTTTATTTCACTTTCGGATATTTTTGTTTGCATTTGAAGACAAATGACTTTATTTGTGGTGGGGTGAGTCCCACCTTTTGTGTGACCTTCTATGAATCTGTTTTGTTTATATATTGGGTTTTGAACTATAATTGTGTTTTATATTGCATTTTGTGGATGATTGAGCTTGTTGCTCCTTGTTTTCAATGGCAAATGATTTTGACCCTTCTAAAAAAATTGTGCCACCTCTTAGTTGTGTTTGAATGTGGCTGTTCTTTTGCAAATTTGAGTATCAATTTTGATCAATACCGATGACTTGAATAGTTCTCCCAATCGAACAAACATGAATGTGCGGTTATGATGAGGCCAAATGAAGTTGCATAGGCAATATGTGAACTTTTTGTATCTCGTTGTGACTAGTGAAGTATCGAATTGAGTCTTTTGTGATGAACATTGCACACTAGCGAAAGTGTGGAGTCTTGTTTGTCATTGGTGTCAATGCCTTGTGTGATGAGCTTACTGTGAACTATGCATGATGAGACCTAGAATTTAGCCCGTTAGTTTGGTTGACTAAGTGATGCAAAATCTTGAGATGATCTTAGGAAACTTTAAAGAGTGTAAACCAAGTTGACATTGTACTTCTTTTGTGGCCTACCTTGTGAGTGTGTGAGCCTCACTTGAACACCCTTTGAACCTTATCCCTTTTCTTGGAAGAAACTTGATGAAAATTGTGACCTTTCTTTATCCATTACCCATAATCCTCATGAATTGTGGTTAGTTTGAATAGCCAACTTAGGCCAAAAGCCTAAGTTGGGGGTGTGGTGAAAAGAGAAGGTAAATCAATAAGTGCAAGAAAGTCCCCTTCTGACCCATGGTTTTGAGAAAAATGGAACCCCTTCATATAAAAAAAAAAGAAAAAGAAAGAAAAAGAAAAAGAACGAAAAAATTGTGGAATAAAGTTGTGCAAGTGAAAAGAAAATGGGGTTTCCAACAGTCCATGGGAAGTGAATAATGGGATGGCTTGTGTGCACGGACGAAAATGATGAAGAAAAGGAAAGAAAGTGTTGTTCACACCACATCTCATGAGGATTACAACCATTGAGCCTAAATGACCATACCTTTGCACTCAGCCCATTAAAAGCCTTGAAAAGACCTTTTTGATCTTGAGTGAGCTGAAACAAGGGTTGATTGGAAAATACGGGCAAACCTGTGGGTGAAGTCATGCATTGTGTTCATCTTTGTGAGTGTGAGTGTTGCATTTGATTCCGGATCTTTAAATTGTGAACCATTGTGTGTGAATATGAAATCATCCTTTGTGTGAGGGCATTTGAACACCTTTGTTGAGGTTGAACTTGCATGTGAAGCAAGTATTGTGAGCTTGAGATTCTTTGATAATGGTGAATCACAACTTGAATCTTTGAGTGCACAATTGATCCTTGCATGAGTAAGTTGAGTCTTTTTGTGTGCATTCATGATTGAGTTTTGTGTAGCACTATTTGAGACATCCTTTTTGAACTACTGAACTTGAGTTTACTTTAGGACAAACATAAGTTTAAGTTGGGGGTTTTGATGAGTCCATGTTTTGGACTCATTTAGGGCTTTATATTAATAGATTTAGTGTCCTCAAATGCATATTTTGTACCAATAACTGATGTAAATCCTTGATTTTCAGGTATTTGGATTGAGGAACAAAGCATGGACACTAATGAGCAAAAAGGAACAAGGCAGCTGAAAGAACGAAGAAAAGAAGGCCTGAGGATCGCCTAACCCATTGGGCGAGTCACCGAACAACCTTGGTCTCGCCTAATGTTCCTGTGTGCCAAGTCCTGCAGGAGAAAATCAAGTTGGCATAGAAAGGAGCAATCGGCGAGTCACTGAACGGTTCCGCGATGCAATACTATATCGCCTAAACTTACAGAACTTGAAATTGCTGAAGGCCAAAGCAAAAAAGTGATGGAACAGATCAAAGGGTGGATCGCCGAGTGGATCGGCGATCCCGACTTATTGTGCCGAATGGACCTTCGCAACACATTTTTTACTACTATAAATACTCGTTTGAATTTTTAGTTGGGGAATGAATCTTTTAAGTAATTTTCAATCTATTTTCATTATTGTTCAGTTTTTGAAGTTTGAGAGCTTAAAATTGAATAGAGAGACAATATTTCTTTAGCCTTGAAGATTTGAAGATTTCCATTTCTGAGAAATTGGAAGTTGGTGTTGAAGATTCTTCATCTTAGAAATTTGTAAAGGCTATATCAATCCTACCCAGTTGATGGAAACGCAGCTTGGTAACAATTTTTACCTTTTTACTATGTCTAGCTAAAACCCCATTTCTTCGGGTGTGATTATGGGTCAATTTAGCTGTTGGGTATTGTTAGTTGATAGTTTATTTGCTGTTTAAAAGTAATTTCGTTTAGTAATTGTGGTTGAATTTAATGGGTTGTAGTTGTAAATACAAACTTAACTTCGTGTTTTTGGTTTGCTCGAGAGAGAGGTTTTAAAACCAAAATTACTGAATCGATGGTCTGTAGGTATTGGGTTGTCATGGGTTCAGCTCGAGAGAGTGAATCCTAAACCCTTTTCCACACATTCAGCTCGAGAGAGTGAATGGACTAAATCAAATGTTGTGCTTAATTGCTTCTTATTGGTGTTCGAGAGAAACCAATTTGATTCGAGGTAAATTATTCTAGAGAAATTTTACCCCCACTAAAGTCTAGCTTATTCACTGATTTACAGCTATTTACTATCAATTGCAGTTACCTATTTGTCTACCTTAGCCGATAATCCAATCACATCCCAAGAATCTCGTCTCCATATTCGTATTTTCGTGCTGTTTGCTATTGTAGTTATTAATTACAACCAAAACCCCCCTGTTATTTGATATTTGTGTCACCCCAAACTTGAACCATGCTTTTATTCGTAAATAGTTTTAGCTATGATTTACTTGAACATACTCACACTTGGCTATTGATTCTCAAACCACTCCCCGTGGGAACGATCCCAACCCTTGGTTGGATTATAATACTACTAACGATCGTTGGCACTTAGTATTTGATATAGTATCCTGATATGTGAAATCAGGTAGGTTATGATTAAGTTACTAGGCTTAAACTGAGTAATACGACGTAGTTTAGGGGCCCAACGCATAGGGGAAAAGACTAAACGACCCCCAACTTAAAATCTGACGAGGCCGACCACATCTCCATTGACAGACCGTCACTAGGACCGTCGCCCGTCGACTTGGTCGTAGTGTGCTGGCAGTGGCTACTTATTTTGGGCCTTTCCCTCAACGGTCCACTTCATAGACTATGTGAAGGATCACGGACCGTGAAGGCCACCATGGTCCTTTACTTAGGCTTGGGGCCTACTGGTTTTGGATGATGGAGTTACCATGGCCCGTCAAGGGGACCACGACCCGTGATTGGCTCCGCAGTTCCACCCCTTGAGTCCTAGCACTTTGCCTCGCTTCAACGAGCAGTCCCACGGCCCATTAAGGGGTCCACGGACCGTGGTGGTCTCCATGGTCCAGTACCTGAGGCTTGGTGTGAACCACGATGAGGGTGACAGACTGTGGTCCAGTTCACGGTCCGTGAACCCCTCCGTGGTTCACCTTTTTCTGTTGTTGCAAGTTCTAAGTCTGACTTCCGGGGTGTTACACGGGACCTCTCAAAAATCAACCAAGACCTCACCTAGGCCTAAAATCATCCCCCAAGTCCAATGGAACTCTCGAAATTCCTACTCAAGCACCTAATTATTGACCAAAGTCAACCCAAAAGCTAAATTTCCATAAATTCAAAACTTAGGACCTCCAATCCTCAAAAAGACTCAAAAACTACAATCGACAGCTCTCACGGTCTAGATTCCACATTTTGGGACTGATGGAATCAACAAAATTCCATCTAGACACTCAAAATTCCAAAAGACCCCAAAACCACTTTCTTAATAACTTAGCCTTTAAAAGTCACAAACTTGCCAAATTCTCATCTTTTAACTCAAAGTTCAAAACCAACTTTTTAAACTCAATAATAAAAGACTTGGGGTCGATATCGAGAGGGAAGAAATGATCAATTCACAAAACTTTCCAAAAATGACTGACCGGGTCATTATAGTATAATATCTGTCTCACATTTAGCTACTGTCAAATAGGGGTGGGCGTCTTATATTCGGTTAGGAATTTCCAATTTTTAGATTTGTTAATTCGGTTTGGTAGTAAAAACTAGATACCAAATATCGATTTTTTAATCTTTTGTTTGATAATTTGGTAACCGGTAGTTATAAGTAGATATCAAATAGCAAATCTATCTGTTCCAATTCATCTGCTTTCCTAGACATGCAATGCACTACCAAATCATTCATGGCTACTAGTGACATGCTAAAGTAGCAACGTTTCTTGAAACTTCAAGAAACAATAAGAGGGCATTCTAACGAAAAATTAATTTAACTTTTTGGGGTCTCACACAATGAAGAAACAAGAAACTATTCTTTCATTAACCCATTGATCGCTTAACATATGTGGTATAAAATATGTGCTATGATGTTTTCACCTTATATTGGCACATGTATCTCATTCTTTTAATTATCCAACATCGTACATACCTTGGTCTAAATCTCTAACAAGAGTTTCTCTCTTCAATGACCCTCAAACTCATCTTTTCTATCCAATTATGGCTTATAAAACAAGTTATAACATGGTAGTATAATCATCTCTTCACGTTCTCTGATGTAAGAGGTGATTACTTGTGTGAGAGAGCCAATCTCGCAACTTGTTCGACAGTCTTTATTTCTAAAACAATATCACATGCATATGAGATATGAATATAAATTCAGTAGTCTTATATTGACGATAATATAACCAAGTTGTTTTACTTTACATAAATATTATTATATCCTACCTAAACCTAAAGTCTTAACATGTTTCTGTAACACTTCAGAACTAACAGGCTAAGCTAGAACTTGACGTTAGGATTAGAGCCTTGAAAGTACCTTCCCGTACCTTAAAATTCATGTGTTCATGTTAGAACGTCAAGGCCTAAACCCCAAGGACCAACCATGGGTCCTTGAGGAAAAGACCTAGAAAGGCAGCCAAGCAGTGACCCACGAAGGGCACCTACGCCTCGTGGGTCAACCCACACCCCATAGGGGGGCATCATGGGTGAGGCCTTTTGGAATCTGCCTAAGGCAGTGGCCACGGGTAGGACCCACGCCTCATGGATGGGTCCACACCTCATGGCTTCCATCCGTAGGTCAAGCCCCCAAGAAAACAAGTCGCAATACCAATCAATGCCCAACCAGAATGGGCCGTGGCCCCACCCACGGTCTGTGGATGGTGGGTCGTGGGTCACTCCTGGGTGGTAGTTGTTGGGAATTACTTGAGGGGTAGTTTAGGGTTTTCCATTTTAATTAACTATTAAGTGACAGCGTTTTGAGTTATTTAAGAATAACTATATAAGTGTTTTAATCCCCTAAACTAAGTCATCAAATCATAACTACCAAATTCCCAAATCAAATCAACTCCCTCTCAAATATTTCTCTCACTAAAACCTCCATTGAAGAAGAAGAAGATCAAGTTAGGGCTTGAAGAAGAAGGCTTTTCCACACAAAATTTTTGGATTTCTTCACCTAAGGTATGGTAGTCTTCATCTATGGGTAGCTTCCACCCATAGAGTCCCTTCAAAGTCTTCAATTTCAAATCTAGAAATCCCAAAAGCTAGGGTTTTCTTCACAAGTCATGGGTTCCTTTAAAAATGTTTTCAATGTTTGATTTATGTCAGATTATGATTGAATTGATGAATTATGGTTGATTTATGATGAAATCCCCCAAGAACCCATGATTTCCCCATATTGCTAAATTGTGATCTTGTGATATGGGTTGAATGATTATAGAAGCATCTGAATAGATTGTGCTTAGATTGATTAAAGTAATTGAATCATGTTTGTTGACACCCAATTTTGGACCTCTCCAATATAGATTAATCATCGAGCTTCTTCAATTTCAAATGATTTAAAATAGTTAGTTTTATAAAATTTCAAATAAAATAAAATAAAATAAAATAAAAATTTCAAGTAATTTCAAATAAGTTGTCACATTTTTTTTTATATAATTTTTAGATAATATATACGTTTTACATAATTATGTATATAATCAGTATATTTTTTGAATATTTGAAAATCGTCTAACAAAGATTTTAGTTTTACTTAAATAGTTAGTTAATTGGTTTAGTTAATTAATAATTATATTTTTGAGTTAATTAGTTTATAATTAAATTAATTATTTTATCTTGTTAAAATTAAGAAGCTCGTTAATTAATTAATGTTAATTCATTTTTATTTAAATTTTAACCGAATTTGCTAATCAAACTCGATTTGATTACGTTCTAAATTGATTTGGCTATAATTGTAATCTATTGGCCAATTTATCAATTCAAAATCTAATCATTCCTAAATTCAGACCAATTTTGAGCCCATTCCAAGCCCAATTCTTTCTCAAATCAGCAGCCCAAACTTCCATTCCAATACCCATTACTATAACCCACTATTCATTCTCATAGGACCCACACATACCATACAACAACAACAATACATACATCAACACTACCAAATGACCAGACCCCTATATGTCTTCTTTTTCACGCGCAAACGAACAGAGAACCCAACAAATTCCCAAGCCCAGAACGCTGTGAAATCGGTGACCTGATCCAGTATCGCGCGTCCTCCCCTCTCTCCTCATCATTCCCGTACGTGAATCGCACAAGCACGTTGGAGAAGACTCCAGGTGTTACGATCTCCTTGCTCACTTGTCCTTTATCTCAAAATCGACGCCTCTCCATTCAAGTTCGTACCAGAAATCTGTTGCCAACCTTATCCTCTAGAGGGAATTTGATTTTTGAATTCAATTTCACCCAAATTCCCCCAAAATCTGGCCCTATATAAACTCCCCTCTTCTTCTTAGTTAGAGGTTGGGAAAAAGTTGAAAGAAAAGAGGGGTTGATGAATATATTTTATTAATAGAGGCGTTAACATATATATAGAGAGAGTAGTCTAACAAGTTGAAGAAAGAAAAATAGATATAGGAATCTAGAAAAAGGAAACATCCGAAAACAGAGAGGATATTTAGCTTTGGGTTCCAGTTTCACTGGTTGATTCTGTTCATCATTTTTCCGAATTCATCAGAGTTTGAAGTTGGTGGTGGAAGTATCCTTTCTAGCTCGTCTGTTCCAAGTTTTCTGTACTAAGAAAGGTAACACTCTTCCCTTTACAATACTCCTTTCGTCTTTGCTTTTTCAACATGGCTTCATTCGAGCTCTTAGTGTCTTAATATATTGTATCTATTCTTAAGGGATATCTGATTAAAAAATGATTAATATATGCTTAATTTTTTTTCACCTCTCTGTTTATATGTCCAAGTTTGCTCGCCTTGTTACTCTTCATCTTGATTAAGCTTGTGAATGTCGTGAGCATGCTGCTTATTATTTTTTAAGTCTGATTGAGTCCTGTTAGAACCATGATCGTGAAGTGAGTTCTTATTCTAGCTTGATGAGAATGCTTTTGGTTTTGAGAGGGAGGTGAAGAATTTTCTAGTTTCACTTGCGTTGAGGGTTGATTTACTGATCGAAACATGTCATTGTTCCCCTTCTCTTGACTTCTAGAAGCGTACTGATTATCCTTAACTATTTTGTTCATCTTAATTATTTTCTATATGTTTTGTAGTTTACGTTAATGTTTAATATTCGAAGTTACATTTTTCATTCTTTCACCTCAAGTTGGATGAATGAATCAAGAAGTCAAGATTTTGAGTTCATTTACTGTCCTTATTGCTGTTTGTTTTGAGTCTTTAGTTGTTTATTACGATCATGTTCATTTGCATCCATGCTCGGCCGGTTTGAAATTTATCTTTTTCTATCAGTCTTTTAAATTTGATTTGGAATGTTGCTTTCTGTTTATGTGAGGGTTCGGTGAATATATAGCTTGTTGGATTAAGTGGCCTAATTGCGATTTGTTCATATTATTTGGTGCCAATGACTATTGAAATTGTAGTCACTGCTCTTTATTGTTTTGTATTAGCTCAATTTTGTTGTTTTTTCTAATCTTTGGCTTGTAGTTTAGAGTTTAACTATGGCTCTATTTGTTTACTGCTTGTCCTCCTCAATTAATTGTCAATTTGTTAATGAAATAGTAGGTTAGTTGGAGCAGTAACTCGAATATGAAGAGTTGGATCACTATAGCATGGCTTTAGTTCTCTTTTAGTTTTTCCTTTCTATTTATTAGTGTTTGTTGAATTCATTATTTGTTGCCAGTACTTCGTTTATTACTCTCATTCCATTTCTCTTAAGGCTGATGCAGTGTTCATGTACCATGTTATTCTTGAGTTGATACCCATTTTGTTTTAAATGTTACTGTCTGAGATATCTTCATTTGAGTTTTTTAAATTTTGTTTTCCTTTTCTCTTGCCTCATGTGAAACTTGCCCGAGTCTTCATGGACTCTCTCCTCTATCTTTGCATATTCTGATTGGGCCATGGAGGCCCATTTTGTCCTTTTCGAGTCAACCAGATCTTTAAAGTCGAAGATCAAGTCCCCTGAGAATTGACGTACAGATCCCAAAGCTGAAAATACACGACATATACAATGATATATAGTGTGATACGATTCCCATATACAACAGAAATAGGCCAAAGCCCTCCTAAATTTCGGCAAATGTATTTTGTATTTATTAGGCCAAAGAAGGCCCATCTTTTATGTTGATTGTTATTTTGCTAGATTAGGACAGGTGGGATTGGGCCTTAGGCCCCAAAGGAAAAATATTTCATTTATGTTAGCCTAGGATAGGTACAAATGGCTCAAATGGGCCAAAGACCCAAAACAAAATCAGGCCCAAGTATTGGTCCAGGAGGACAGAAAACCAGACTTGGGCCCAAAACTCTCTCTCTCTCTCTTTATTTTATCTGTTTTGTATTTGTTTAATTGTTTATTTGTAGTTAATTCTAAGGTTTTCCTAATTCGATTTCCCTAAGAGATAGTCATTTCGAGGTTTTCTAAAGATTAAATGATTTTACTTATTTTATTACTTAAGTTATTTTGAAATATTTTACTTAAATAACATCCCTTATACTATTTCCCTTTTCCCCTAAAAAATAATTACAAGTTTAAGTTTTTTCATTTTGTTAATCTAATCAAATCATGTTTATATATTAGCCAAATAACTTAATTATCGGCTAACCGCATGTTAGCGGGCATTTCAGGTGCTTTCAAACCCTTCCTGAAATGCTAATATGAACACCGAATCCCCTTTTAAATAATTTTCATTAGATTTTTGTTTTAATCTATTGAAAAAATAGTTTTCTTAATTTCTCTTTAAAAATTAAGTGGAGACTCTTAATATCCGTCGTTTTCTTTTTTTAAATAAAACAATGTTATTATCCATATCTAATGTAGAAATTCTAGATGTTTGGGTTGATTGTGATTCATGGTCCTTGAAGGGCAAATTATAAGAAGATTTACATGATTATGAGAATTATGCATGTGCTACAAGGTTTACTATGAGGATGAAGATCCTATGACTATGGTGTAATTGTGGTATTGATTGGAAGGTCATTCTCCCCTATACCCTTACACCTGATTATGCATGAAGTATCAGTGAATATGATAATCTTGTGGTGTTGATGTGAAAGGTTTACTCACATATTAATGATTCTAAGGTTGGAAGTCTATTCTCACCTATTGAATCTATGAGCTATCATGATACCATGTTGGTTTGAGTGCTAGGGCATTCTTCTATGAACATGAACCCAAGTAAAGACTTAACATGGACTTAAAGGGGAATTTTGCTTAGCACCGAGTGGATATGAAAATGAGATGAAAGCTTGTACGTCAGTCCGGCTTTCCCAATGGGTTCCTTCTACGTCAGTTAGTCCGGCTTTTCCAATGGGCTCCTTCTACGTCAGTTAGTTCAGGTTCCCAAAATAGTTATCTCATGAGATAGAAACCTTAAACCTTAGTTAGTGTGGGTTTCTAGAAGCAATCTCCCTATCCCGTAGCTATGTGCCCACATAGGTCTTTAGCTAGTGGATCCACCTAAGCTAACAAACTCTAGTATTACCTTAGGAAAGTAGGACACCTCTTTCGATGTGGGGGCATGATACCGGATTCCATGTAACTCACATGGTCTATGTCAGTTAAGACTATTTTTCCTTCATGACAAGAATATGAACTTGGACAAGAACATGAACATGAACTATACTTATGATTTCTCAAGGTGCTCTATTTAGTGTGAGGCGGGGTATGTGACTTCATTCATGCGTTGCACAAGTAGACTTTGAGAGGGGTTATGGTGTTGTCTTCTTATGCTATGAGTACTTATGAATTATGCATGCTTAACATGGATTGTTGATATGAGTGGCTTTCCTTGTTACAAGTTAATAAACATGAATGATTCCTTCTCTATGAGTATTGGATATGGAAGAGGTCAAAGTATGATATGTATGTATGATGATGGTGACCTAAAAGTGGTACTTAGTATTAGATAGGATTATGGGATCTTATCTATGCATTGCACAAGTGTAGCTTAGGGTTACTAATGTAATGGTTTGACTTGTGTTTTTACGCCAATATGCATGATGACTCTTAAACTTGATAATGTGCATGCTTTCAACTAAAATGTCTCCTTTTAGCATGTTTTAAATGATTTTATGCATGACTACCATACTTGGTGCATTTTTTTTTACTAATCCATATTTTCTAGATTTTGCTATAAGTGTAGGGTCCGGTTTTTGAGGGGTACATCTCCTATTGTTCAAAGCTTGGTTCGACTATTCTCCATGATTTTGGTGAGTCCTCATGGTTCGAGGACGAGAGTTGTTCATTTCTAGTTTCTTCTTATGTTCTATTCTGAGATTATGTTGTAAAGGGCCGTGTCCCTATTCGATACTTGTTGTATTAGATGGCTTATTGAGATAATGTCTAGACTTCCATTGATTTTATGAAAGACTTCGATTATAAAAAAGTTTTAATTCTGCATCATTTCTATTTATCTTATGTCATGATATGCTAAGGGCTTGTATGAAACCCCTTTGGGGTTGAGTATGCCGTGCTATAGCTAGGGGTACCACTTGGTCGTGACAAACTTGGTATCAAAGCACAAGATTTTGGGATGATTTTAGGATGATGTCTCATAAGACACTGTCTAGTAGAGTCTTATTCATGACTGTGTAGCGCGCCATATTTATGAATGAGAGGCTATAAGATGTTTAGGAAATTTCACGTCTTTCATTATTCTTGAGTCGTACCTTAGAGTTTAACTCTATAAAAGTCCCTCTCCTAACCCTTCTCTTGTGTCTTTAGGAAATGAATGCACGAATGGCGAATGCTAGAAGATTGGAAGACAAGAATGTGAAAGAGGGAGTTCCTCCCCAAGGTCCTCAAGTTCCTAAAGCTTCGATTGATCTAGTGGCTATGAAAAATGTGGAAATTAGGCCGGCTCTCCAAATATTGACTCAAGATGTGACAAATCAAGCTCAAGCCATGACAACTCAAGCTCAAGCTATGATGTCCCAAGTCAATAGGGATACTAGGACACATGTTAACCCTAACTCCGTGGCTTCTAGATTGAGGGATTTTACTAGAATGAATCTTCCCGTGTTTCTTGGTTCCAAAGTGGGAGAGAATCCTCAAGAATTTGTGGATGAGGTTTACAAGATAATTGATGCCATGGGGGTGACTTCGGTAGAGAAAGCGGAGCTAGCCGCTTACCTATTGAAGGGTGTGGCCCAAGTATGGTATACTCAATGGAAGAGGAATAGGCCGGTAGGAGTGGGTCCCATAGATTGGGAGGTGTTCAAGAAAGCATTCCTTGATAGGTTCTTTCCCCGAGATATGAGCGAAGCTAAAGTGGAAGAATTTATTAACCTTCGTCAAGGGGGTATGAGTGTTCAAGAATATTCTCTAAAGTTCACTGAATTGTCCAAGTATGCTCCGGCTATGGTGGCGGATCCAAGGGATGAGATGAGTAGGTATGTGACGGGTATATCCAAGGTGGTAAGAAAAGAATGATGTACGACAATGCTCCTTCATGATATGGACATCTCATGTTTTATAGTGTATGCCCAACAAATGAAGGATGAGAAACTCCAAGGCAACAATAGGGAGGTGAAAAGAGCTAGAACCGGTGATGGGAATTTCTCCAATGCTAGGTTTGATGGACAAGGTCGGAAGAGGTTCAAGCAAAAGTTCTCCAACCAAGGCTCCTCTAGTGCTCCAAGGGTCAACAATGATAGGGTGTCTATCCCTAAGCCTAAATGAGGCAATATTGGCTGATCTTCTATGACTAGACCTACTTGTACTAAGTGCAGTAAGAAACATAAGGGCAAGTGCCTAGTTGGCACGGATGATTGCTGTGGTTGTGGGAAAAGTGATCATTGTCCCATGCTTATGGTTCAAGAAATACAGGTCAAGCAAGTTCCTCCTAGAAGTTCAAATTCCAATGCTCCCAAGAAAAACATCTTTTATGCTTTACAAACCCGAGGTGACCAAGAGAGCTCCCTGGATGTGGTAACTGGTATGTTAAAAGTTTTTCTTATTGATGTGTATGCTTTATTAGATCCCGGTGCCACTTTATCTTTTGTGACGCCTTATGTGGCGATAAGGTTTGATGTTCCTCCGGAAGAGTTATTAGAGCCTTTTTTGGTTTCTACCTCGGTTGGTGATTCCGTGGTGGCTAAAAGAGTTTATCGTAGATGTCCCATTTCCTTGTCCCATAGAGTTACTCTTGTTGACTTGGTAGAACTTGACTTGTTAGATTTTGATATAATTTTTGGTATGGATTGGTTGCATGCATGTTATGTCTCTTTTGATTGTAGAACCCGGGTGGTTATATTTCAATTTTTGAATGACCCTATTTTAGAGTGGAAGGGGGGAAATTCTATGCCTAGAAGTCAATTTGTTTCTTGTCTTAAAGCTAGAAAGATGATCTCCAAAGGGTGCATTAACCATTTTGTTAGGGTGAAGGATGTTGAATTTGAAACCCCTCCTCTAGAGTCGGTTCCGATAGTGAATGAATTTCCAAAAGTTTTTCCCGATGTTTTGCCCGATTTTCCTCTCGAACGGGAAATAGATTTTGGTATTGACCTTGTCCCAGATATGCAACCTATTTCTATTCATCCTTATTGAATGGCTCCAGCAGAGTTGAAAGAGTTGAAAGAGCAACTAAAGGATTTGCTAGACAAGGGTTATTTTCAACCAAGCATCTCTCCTTGGGGTGATCCGATATTGTTTGTTAGAAAGAAGGATGGGTCTCTTAGAATGTGCATTGATTATCGTCAATTGAGTAAAGTGACCATTAAGAACTAGTATCTCCTTCCAAGGATTGATGACTTGTTTGACCAACTTCAAGGGGCTAGTTATTTCTCCAAGATCGATCTTCGTTCGGGTTATCACTAATTGAGGGTGAGAGGGGTTGATATTCCCAAGATGGCTTTCCGAACAAGATATGGTCACTATGAGTTCTTAGTCATGTCATTCGAGTTGACTAATCCCCTGACGACCTTCATGGATCCAATGAATAGTGTATTCCGACAATATCTTGACATGTTTGTGATAGTGTTCATTGATGACATTTTGATATATTCAAGGAATGAAAATGGAACATACGAACCATTTGAAGATAGTATTGCAAGTCCTAAAGGACCATCAAATTTTTGCGAAGTTTAGCAAGTGTGAGTTTTTGTTAAGGTCTATAGCATTCCTTGGTCACATTGTGTCAAACAAGGGTATTGAGGTAGATCCTAAGAAGACAAATGTCATCAAGTGTCACGACCCGGGAGCACCACATAGTCGTAACCGGCGTACTCGACCACGAAGAGGTCTAATACAAGCCTCTTAGCATTCATTCATCGCATAGACACTAAAACCATAAGGAATTTAAAAACTTTCTTTACCAAGAAATCATTTCATAAAAAAAAAACAATAGCAAGCGGAAGACTTTCTAGACTTTATACATGAT
>JAJOOR010006514.1:0-26013 GCA_036250505.1 Solanum acaule | reverse complement strand
CTTAACTTCTCAAAAACTCAACTTTTTACCAACTTTTCCTCAAACCAACTTTACAACCACAAAACATGGGACTCGGGACAACTACCGAAAGGGCAAAATAGTCATTTCCACGAAAAATTACCAAAATGACCTTTCGGGTCATTACAATTTTATATATTTGGTTAAACAAAAAATTGGTTAAGCTCCATCTCGAAACTTGTCGAATTAGGAGTAAAGCCTCTTGCACAAGTTGATAGTGATGTCAAAATTAAGGGCATAGGGCCATGTTTACCCTTTACAGCTCAGCTGAAAAGTGCATCCAAACAGGAAATATATCCACTACTTATATATAAGTGTGGATAACCAAGAGGTGACGGTCGACATATCTACTTCACCTGTGTGATTCCACACTTACATATACATTTCTCTATTTTTATATATCGTTTTAATTTATTTGTTTTATTTTTTAATTTTTTTATATATCTAAAAATTGCGTTAAAAAAAATACTATAAATCATGCTAGGTGACAACTTAAAATTCATATAAAAATTGATTACTTATAAAAAAAAATCGATTGATTCATAACACGGACATGACCCTAAATAGAAAGCTATTGAGGTCATAGACTAGGTTAAAAAGTTACTAGGGAGCTGGTGTTGTCCCTCTTTATGTACGAGAGTAGGGGCTAGCCTCATCCTTTCCTCTTCTCACTACTGGTAGAATTATTTAGTAACTACGTAGGTTCTTATTATTCTATGTTTAATACTATTTGTTGCTTTATTTGTTTTCTATCTTGTGGTTGTAACATTTTTCTTGCAATCTTGCATTAGTAACATTCTTTTTGAACTGATAGTCTTTCGAAAATAACTTTTATATCCCACAAAGATAAAAATAAAGTCTACGTACATTCTAAATTGAATTCACATGTGTAGCCACCATATAAACCGATGTCATCGTATAAACCAACACAACCTTTTAAAGAAATACTATTAATATTTAAAAATGAAATCACATTAGTCAATAACAATGCTTTCTTATTTTTCATCACACGTCCTTTAAAAAAAAAGGGAATTTTACTATCTACCTTTATTTATTTCTTAAGATATAATCTATTCTTTGAATATTTAGTCTATTTTTGTGTCATAACTAAAGTGTTTATAGTCTTCTAGAACAATCTAAATTTAAACTTCTTATTTTCTATTAATTAATAAGATAATTCATAACCACACAAATATCTAAATTTTATTTTTGACCTAAATTTCAAAAATATTAATTTCCTTTTTAAACTCCGTATCAGTCAAACAATTCATAAATTGAAATATATCTTAAATCTTTTTTTGGTACAAAGAGGACAAAGGACCATAAATTGCTTTAATATTTTATATCATTTCATTTATTATTTTTTCCTTCTCATCTCCTATATAAATTGGTATAATATCCTTCATTTTCACCAATAAAAAATACTAACAAAGAAAAAATGTCAGAAAATAAGAGTACAGTTGATGAAACCACAACAATTGAAATCCATGTTCAATCTCACGTTCATCATTTCACTCTCTAATATAATTTTTAAAAATTTTATGTTCCTAATTTTTATTTTTATTTTTATAGGATGGATCAATTATCATTTTCAATGTGTCACCTGATACAATTATCAAGAAAATCTTCATGATATACTGTAAGAAAAAACAAATGAATTACAAAACAGTTTGATTTCTCTTAGATGGAAAACGTGTTTCACCAACAAAGACTATTGATGAAGTAAGACCTTAATTTTCTAACTTATTTTAATTTATCGTTAATTTAAAATTGTATAACTTTAAGAATTTTTCGTGTTTCTATTTTTTATGAAGAATGGGTTAAAGAATGGTGATCAGATCGTTGTTGTGTTGCACCAA
Organism: Solanum acaule; assembly: GCA_036250505.1. NCBI lineage: Eukaryota > Viridiplantae > Streptophyta > Magnoliopsida > Solanales > Solanaceae > Solanum > Solanum acaule. The sequence continues at coordinate 24,136 of JAJOOR010006514.1, read as the reverse complement.
GATGGAGGAGGATTCACAAATTAAATATGAAGAAGAACAACATATCACACATGAATATATTGTACTTTTCTAATTTATGCTTTTTATTAGAATTTTAATTTCGAAATTATGTACTTTGATTTTTTTACTAAAGACAATTTGAATGTCATGCGTCTAAGTTGATCATGAATATGTACTTTATGATTCACCAAGCAATATAAAGTACTTAAATTTGATTATGTGAATTCAAGAGGGCTAATATATAAAGTCGTCTTTTTTCTTTTCGAGGTTTCAAATTTTACGTTTTTAATGCAAAAATGTCCACCAACTAGCAAAATAACTCATTTGTGATTTGTGCATTGAACTATTCTTTCCTCTTTTAATCTTAGTTAATTAATAGAATGGTATTTACTAATTTTTTACTAGTATGTATATATATATATATATATATATATATATATCATACCATTACAAATACATGACTACCCAACCGAAAGGACTGTGTATCCCAGGGTGTGGTTAAAGAAGCAGGTGCTAAGAACATGGGTTAAGGAAAAGAGATGGACAGAGTAAAGTAAAGAGAGATGAACATTTAAAGTCCTTTCCAAAAAACAACCCCAATACCACCAGTAGAATATACTATAGGTAACTTACCACGACACCGTGTATTTAGACAAGACCCGGAGAATAAATTTGTGTTGTGATGCTGGGATAGGATGTGTTTGTAGATTATGTTGTAAAATCCTACTCAGTACTCCCTCTTCCTACTCAATTATCTAGTTTAGTAGTTTTTTGTTGCTAAATCTATGTAATTTCTCCCAAAATTACTTTTTTTTTTTTAATGTTGTTCATTTCTTTTTATTTTATTCTGTTCATCTCCTTTCTTTAACCCATGTTCTTAGCACCTGCTTCTTTAACCATACCCTAGGATACACAGTCCTTTTGGTTTCCCAACCATAGCGGACTTTCAACTTCCCTAGGACTTTACAGGTTAACCCATCGGGGTTACTAAAAAGGCGAAGAAATAACCATTTACTAAGAATAATTTAAACAGTAACGAACAACATAGTAGTAATAAACATCATATTATACAATCATAATAACAATACATAGTAACAATACATACTATAGGGAGAATTTACTAAGATCTAGAAAATTGATAACTATTTACATGATAATGGTCAGAATGAGGTTTCCCTTTCAGGAGTCCCTGGGTGACCTTGCAGTTACTTGCAGAAAATAAACACTCACACTCTTTGTGCACGAACACAACACATACTTACACTCTTTTTATTTTTATTTTTTTTGGAAAGGAAATATGTAAACTAATTCTTAGAACTTAACTTTCTTTTTTGCTATATGATCTGCTTACTCTTCGCTCTACTCTTCTTCTCTTGCAAATGGTCTCTATTTATAGGAGTAGATCCGGATTTGAAGTTCGGATTTCAAATGTTGAAAATAATCTTTCTTTTCTTGCCGGGTGCTCTTTGGGCCCCATCGTCACATGGTTTTGAAAGATTTTTTTCAAAATAATTGTCCTTTTTCTTGTCCGTTTTTTAGGAGTGGAGTCTTCTTTATAGTAGTGGCTTGTGATGTCATTGCTTACATATTCTTTTGTCTTCTTTTGTTGACATCATTGCTTATGTATTTCTTTAGGTATCCAGGTTGTGTAGTGCTTCGGAATCGAAACTCATTCCTAAATCATCGTCTTTATTTGGGTCGTAGTGCTGAGTAAATTGGTCTATTGATAGATCGTTCTCATTACTTCCTGTGTCTTCAGGGTCAGAATCTGGGTCAAAATCTGCTTGTTCTGGCTCTGATTTTGGGTTTTCTTGTATAATTTTTTCTTATATGACCTCCTGGGTTTTTTGTTTAAGTAACTTGCAAAGGGAATTTTTTATTATTTTTTCTATTATTTTATTTTTATTCTTTTTTGTAGAAATCCCTTTGTCCTTTTGCTTGTTTCTGCCACCGTATTGAAGCTTGCTGGCAAAATTCTTACACTTTTTGGCAAAGTGTCAGCCATCATCACTTTCATCTAATTCTTTTAAACTACGTGCTGTTTCATCATCGCTTTCTTCTTGTGTTTTTTCTTTCTGGCGATATCCATAATTGTCTGTTCTAAAATTACACTCTTTGAAGTGTTTTTCTACTATAGAAAATTCTATTTCTCCTAATTTACAACCTTTACATTTAAATAAAGTTGTTTTATTTGCTTGATGTATTTTTTTAGCTTTTGCTATTGATAAATCTACTTCATAGTCTTCTTCTTTTATATTTTGAATATTCATACCTTCCATATTGATGGTTGATTCATTATCTTCTAAATCCTCATCTATTTCTTTTTTATCTGTATATTTATAATCATTGAATCTGATTGATGTCTCTCCTTTATTATTAGTGTATGTGAGGTGGTCATTTGGTTTAACACTTCTTTTTTACAGAATTTTTCTAAATTTCATTCTCTACTTGCATATTCTTCTGAATTTATTTTTAAAGGTTTCATTAATTTGATTCCTTTATTTCCCATTATACCTACTGCATCGTCTATTTTTATTTTAAACCTTGAACTGCTATTGGTGGCTAATTTTCCTATAAAGCCAACACAAACTAAAAGATTGTTTCCATAGTTCATTTCTTCGTAACCCTTGGTTTGTATGCCTATTTTTATGTATTTTTCAAATTCTTTTGAATTTATCATGAAATCTGGACTACAGTAAAAAATTTCTCCATTATTTCTCATGTCGACTTCTGTTAAACCTATTATGGATCTTTTATATTCTGACCATCTACTATCATATAAAGTGATTAATACTTTAGTACCTAAATTTTTTCTAGTTAAACCTTTAAGTCCGATTACTACCAATCCCATATGCATGAGATTCATTTGTCATTTTTGTATTTCTTGCATAGATTCTTTACTAATTAAATTTATACTTTCACTATCGTTTTCTGATACACTCAACTGGTCTTCTCTATAATGTATGTATAGATACATGTTATTGAAGAAGAAATTGAATTATTAGAGCTAAGTTTATCTGATATACAACTAGATAAAGGCTATAACTTAATAGAAATAAATACAGAACTTTACAATTTCAAAAACGGATTACAACATATAGGAGTCATAAAAAATCAGAAAGACCTAGATGAAGTAATTTCCATTTTAGATAAATTAGAAATAATTGGAGAAAGACCTCTGAAGCACTAGGAAGCAAAGTGTTTACATATTTCCTTTCCCTTTCAAGAATAAAAAGAGTGTTAGTCGCCTATCACAGTGTAAAGTACAAGGAAAAAGGAAACACGAGTAGCATAGATGCATAAATTCTAGCAGTCATATATATTCAGAAGAAGAAACTCTAATAAACGATTGAATATTCATTCCTTCCATATTTATGGTTGATTCATTATCTTCTAAATCTTCCTTCTATAGCATCTATGCTTATTACTAAATATATGCTCTCATTATCTAACATGTATTTAGAAGATTTTACAAGAGAGATGGAGAGAAAATGAAAGCAAGAAGAGGTGGTTTCTAAAACCTGCCCTCAATTAAAGAAAAACAAACTTATTTATAGGAAAAGAAAGCATCTTTGTACATGATATTGGGGCCCCTATCTAGGTCCTGGTAATAGTGTATCTACTGTTGAGCTACATTGTTGCTATAGTAGCGCGTTTCTTTTATTGTCCGTAGTGCTTATCTCTTGTTGGTAGTGCTTATCTGCTAAATCTTGTCCTTTAGTTTTGCCAAAAAATCTTCAGCTTTCTTCAGTGCATTTATTGGCCTTTCTTCTTTATATGGTTGAGCTAGCTTATTGGAGCTTGTACTCAAGAAGGCATAAATTTGTGCAATTAATTAAAACTTTCAAGACAGCTTAAGATGGACAAGCTTAGAGAAAAATCTCAAATGGGTGATTTATGTGCTCAGTTTGGTTTACCAGATACATCCAAAGGTACCAACCGTGAAACTCCTAAATCTGAACCTCATAGATCTCAACATGCTTTTGTTTCATTTCTATTAAAGTATTAATATCTCGAGAAATAGGCTCAGTGATAAAAGTATAACTAATATCTTGAATTTTATATGTAGCAGAAAATCCTTTAGCATTTATATTGGTAAAAAAGTAAATTGCATTTATAAACGGAGTTTCTAGAATAATATGAGGGTTTAATTGATTTTCTACCAAGAAAAATAAGTGTGGAATACAAACTTTATTCTGGCAAATACGAGTATTGGATAATTTATACTTTAAATCTAAAGCATGACCAGATGCAGATTTTACCATATGAGTTGTTTTCTCAAAATATTTAGTAGGTACTAGACCTTCTTGAATGCAACTCACATCAGCTCCACTATCAATCATAGCAATGTTAGTTATAGAAAAAGCATTATCAATTAATATGGTGCATTTAACATACCATTTATGAGCTATAACAATTTGCATCATTCTTAAAAACATATTTCGTTTAGGATCAATATTCAAAGGTTTAGCAAGAGTATTTTCTTTAACAGTAGATTCATCAACCTTATTTTTTCCTTTGCTATTAGCAGACTCAATCCTTTCCATAGGTATAGTTACTATAGGGAATAATTCAACCCTTAGTTACCCAAGGGTTTTCCATTTTGCAAACAAAACATCAAGATTTATTCCCAATAAGCATCATAATAAGTATTAGCTTCTTCTATTGATTGGAAAAGGTCCATCACCATTCCATCTACGATTTTCCAGCAAATCAGTTCCTTCAAATCTCGATTAAGAGGAAGAACCTTTAAGATGGTAATCAATCTTTTTTCAGTAAAGAAAAGAGAAACATAAATATCACCATTTTATGAATAACTACTATATTCACTCATTTTGAATGTATTCTCTAGATAGAAAGTCTGAGAGGGAGTTATCACTTCCTTTTTTATATGATTAAAGTGAAATATTTTGGCATAGATATATTCTCTCTTTTATGGATCAAGGAGAGATTAAAAGTACTCGATTAGAAGAGGTAGATATACCTCAAAACCTTGATTTGTTAAACAAATGGACTATTCGAAAAGTGAATATAAAAACTATTTATGATTATGGTTGGTTTGATAAAATCTCTAATAAACAGTTGATTAAAACAACTGAGCAATCAATTTTCCTACTACTTGGATTCTAGATTTTGTTATACCCCCTGAATAAATGACCGATGCTGTCACACCAATGAAATAGGATCTCCAAAGACGGGCGATAATCCGCGCGGTCATCTGCAATCTAGCTTGTTAACATCCGAATTAAATTCGAATCGAAATATATACAAATTTTTATATAGTTTGATGACTGTATGGAAGGATCTACTCCTTTTACCCAAGCAAAGGGTCTGTCGAGATTCAAATACGTATTGTCAGTGAGCCCATGTGTCTAGTAGTTCTAACCGGGTATAAAGCGCCCTTTTAACTCCTTATCGGGCTAAGACCATGGCTAGCTAGACGGAGTCACTAAGACAAAGCCACTAACTTGTTGTATTGAATCTGACTGTACCATTATCTCGGAACCAAGTCAAGAAATCATATATAAATTTATGCATATTTAGATAAAGTCTAGATCTTTCATGATAAATATAATCTCTAAGTTAGCTTTCCGGCATAGATAAAATTCTTTAGCCGGACATAGTCTCGGCTTAACTCGTAGATAAAAAGATAAAACTAAAAATAAAGGAAATTACCTTGTAGCAAACAACACTCTTTAATTATTCCGGCCAAAGTCCGGCAAGCTTACAATACTTAGAAGATTTTACAAGAGAGAGGGAGAGAAAATGAAAGCAAGAAAAGGTGGTTTCTAAAACCTGCCCTCAATTAAAGAAAAACAAACTTATTTATAGGAAAATAAAGCATCTTTGTACAGGATATTGGGGCCCCTATCTGGGTCCTGGTAACAGTGTATCTACTATTGAGCTACAGTGTTGCTACAGTAGCGCGTGCCTTTTATTGTCCGTAGTGCTTATCTCTTGTTGGTAGTGCTTAGTTGCTAAATCTTGTCCTTTAGTTTTTGCCAAAAAATCTTCGATTTTCTTCAGTGCATCTACTGGCCTTTCTTCTTCATATGGTTGAGCTTCGTGCATATCTTCACTTGTTTCACTACGCATTGATGAATCTGATTTTGCGTAATGAGTTAGATTTAGAAGAATCTTTTTCTTTACCTCTTCTAGGTATTTCATAATCATTTCATCTTGTTCTTCTTCATCATGATTAGAAATTTTTCTAGCCATATGCTTTACTGAGGTTGAATCATCAGTCATAATTCCTTTATTAGGAATTGATTTATAATCTTTAATAGTTTTTGTAATTAGATCCAGCAGTTCTTGTCCGTATATAGACTTTGTTTGAGGATCTTTCTTCATCAACTTATCCCAAAAATTATTGTAATAAGTTCTGTATAAGCATGGGATTTGTTCCTCACTGAAATCTACTTCCAGAACCCATTTGTGAATCCATGGAACAGAGAATTCTATAAAAAAATATATATGTTCAATTTGTTGAAAATAACAAATATGTTCTTGATGATATAACTTGTTGAGATCTGGAGAAACCTTGACCCATTCTTTGTATAACTTGAGAAATGGTTCGGGCAATATTTTTATGGTTGGCCCGTGGTATGACCACCAATTTAAAAACCAATTTGGTATAGGGTTAACAAATATCTTGGCACATACTTTTATAAACCAAGTATGTTTGTGCCTCTCATTGTTATAACAGAGGACTTTATTAAATGCCTGGATATAATCCCAATAGGTAAAGTTTACCATGACTTTGTTTAGACTAAATTGTCTTTCAGTCATCGAGGAAATACCCCAATCTTCAATATGAATGATGTGCTTTATAATCATTTTAGAGAAGTTATAAACATTCTCACTTGTATTATATCCTGAAAAGTGTTGAAATTCAACACCTGTGCTTATCAGCAGAATTTCATAATATTTCTGAGTTTTGTATGACTCACCCGGGAAATAGAGCCCATTAACTAAATACCTTTGGAATATCTTCCAAGCCTCTTCTCTTCTCTGTATGTCAGAATTTTCTAAGAGAAATATCACTTCTCTTTTTTCTACCTTTTCATATGTTTTGATATCATCAACGTCTTCTTTGGCGACTGAAGCAAAAGTATCACCTTGCTTTTGTGTTAAAAATTCTTGTAGTTGAGCATAAAATGGATCACTTTCTGAAATATCTTCCAGATGTATTGAAGAGGCTTTCTCTTGCGTTCTAGAGCTTGAGTTATATAAAATCATTCCTCCTCGTTGTATAATTGGAGTATTAGATGATGAAGATCCATACGACGATCTTGATGAGCCTGGGGATGATCTTTCCCTTCCTTGTGGGTTATTTCCCTTTCCTCGACCCTTAATTACCCAAGGGTTTTCCATTCTGCAAACAAAACATCGAGATTTATTCCCAATAAGTGTCATAATAAGTATTAGCTTTTTCTATTGATTGAAAAAGGTCCATCACCATTCCATCTATGATTTTCCATCAAATCAGTTCCTTCAAATCTCGATTAAGAGGAAGAACCTTTAAGATGGTAATCAATCTTTTTTCAGTAAAGAAAAGAGAAACAGGAATATCACCATTCTCTGAATAACTACTATATTCACTCATTTTGAATGTATTCTCTAGATAGAAAGTCTAGGAGGGAGTTATCACTTCCTTTTTTATATAGAATTTCAAAATCAAACGGGGTTAGCTGTGCCCTCCACCTTGCAAACATTAATTTTGATGCGTCATGTTTAAAATCTTTATCAAACATATATTTAACTGATTGAGCATCTATTTTTATCAGAAATTTCTGATTGTAAAGATCATCCTGAAATTTTAAAACACATTTAACGATAATTAACATTTCATGAGCTACTGTTGCATATTTTCTTTGAGCATCGCTCCATTTTCCTGAATGAAATCGAATAAGGTATTCATTTTTATCATGCAGGTTAATCTGTTTTAATATTTCTCCATAACCCATATTGGACGCATCCGTTTCCACAATTTTTGGCCAAGCCGGATTAGCCAGGGTTAAGCAGGGCAATGATTTAACTCTATCTTTAATTGTTTTCACTAGATCTGTGAGACTATTAGTCAAACTCTTTTTATGATCCTTTTTTAGCATGTCGTATAACAGAGCTAAATCGCGAAATATATTTTTGTAAAAGGGAGAAATGTAATTTAAACTTCCCAGAAATCGCTGCAATTGCGTTCTATCTGTAATAATGTCAGGAAATTTTGACGCGAATTCAATAGATCGCTGAATAGGAGTGATTTTTCCTTGACAAATCAAATGACCCAAAAATCGAACTTCTGTTTGAAAGAGACTCATTTTAGGTTTAGAAATCACCAAACCATTTTGAATAACTATTTTCTTAAAAATGTCTAAATGCTTGATATGCATTTCAAGAGTCTTTGAATACACCAAAATATCATCAATATAAACTATGATCAAATCCAAATAAGGATTAAAAATATCATTCATAATCTTTTGAAATTTTGAGGGAGCATTTTTTAAACCATAGGGCATTACATTCCATTCGTATTGTCCAAACGGAACATTAAATGCCGTTCTATAAGAATGGTCTTTAAATATTTGGATCTGCCAATATCCAAATTTTAAATCAAATTTTGAAAAAATATTAGCATCACATAATCTTGTTAATAAATCCCTTTTGTTTGGAATAGGATACCTAATTCATTTCAAATATTTATTTAAAGGTTTATAATTTATAACTAACCTGGGAACACCACGTTCTTTTTCTGCTACGTTATTAACATAAAAAGCAGTACATGACCAGGGCGACTTGGAAGGTTTTATCAAACCTTTTTGCAATAAATTATCAATTCCTTTTTGCAGAATTCGACCAATTCGGTATTTATCTGACAAGGACGGGATTTAGTAGGAATTTTTTCGTCAAAGAAATCATCTTCATATGGAAGAGTCACAATATGCTTTTTCCGATTCCAAAATGCACTAGGATGATCAACACAAATATCAATGGTCATTTTTTCAGAAATGAGTTTAATCTTTTCCTGTATTTTAGTAGATTTCAAAGTATCGAATATATTCATACTAAATATCTCAAGTTGTAAATAATCAACATGCTTTTGTTTCATTTCTATTAAAGTATTAATATCTCGAGAAATAGGCTCAATGATAAAAGTATAACTAATATCTTGATTTTTATAAGTAGCAGAAAATCCTTTAGCATTTATATTGGTAAAAGGGTAAATTGCATTTATAAACGGAGTTCCTAGAATAATATGAGGGTTTAATTGATTTTTTACCAAAGAAAAAGAAGTGTGGAATACAAACTTTATTCTGGCAAATACGAGTATTGGATAATTTATACTTTAAATCTAAAGCATGACCATATGCAGATTTTACCATATGAGTTGTTTTCACAAAATATTTAGTAGGTACTAGACCTTCTTGAATGCAACTCACATCAGCTCCACTATCAATCATAGCAATGTTAGTTATAGAAAAAGCATTATCAATTAATATGGTGCATTTAACATACCATTTATGAGCTGTAACAATTTGCATCATTCCTAAAAACATATTTTGTTTAGGATCAATATTCAGAGGTTTAGCAAGAGTATTTTCTTCAACAGTAGATTCATCAACCTTATTTTTTCCTTTGCTATTAGCAGACTCAATCTGAGTAAGACGGTGATCACAAATAATATGATTTTGTTTAAGAAATTTAATTTCTTCCTTCAAATGTTCAATTTCTCCTTTTAAATCATCAAAAGAGGAATCCTGAACTACCATAGTTTGTTTCGATAAAAGTCTATTATGAACTTCAGACAAAGAATAAAACATAATAATAAGTTTCAATTAAGAATGTGGTTACACATCTTTTTTTTTGTAACACTTAAAAGAAATCTAAGGATGCAGTTATGCACCTTTGACAAATTATTTTAATGGTCAAATTTATTAAATTTAAACTAAAATTTGTAAACTGAGAATATTAGGTGGTGCACTCGAGAGGGGAAGACAGTTATGTTTCTAAATGTCAAGATCGAGAATGCAGTTATGCATTCGGTTTAAGACTAATAAAAATTCAACAATTAAAAAATAAGCAAACCATGACATATAGACACAAATTATCCAAAAATATATCAAGATAAGTACAAGTCAATAAAAGCAACTGTGCTAGAACCACGGGACTCGAGGGATGCCTAATACCTTCCCCTCGGTCAACACAATTCCTTACCCGAATTTCTGGTTCGCAGACCAAAACTAAAGAGTCATTTCCTTTTGATTAGGGATTAAATAAAAAGGTGACTTGGAACACCATAACTCAATTCTAAGTGGTGACTCTGAAAAAATAAAATAATCCTTAATCAATACCGTCACTTTAATTGGAAATACCCTTCCGTGCGCAAAAGGGGTGTGACAAGAGTAACTCAAATAACATGTTGTAGTATTACATCTACTATTTGGTAACACTGTAAATGTGATTATATATTACGTAACATTTCTTGTAAAAATACATAGCGAAATTTTACTTTTCACTTATCATTGGTCTTCATGATTTTGTCATATGCCTCAAAATTATCATATTTTATTTACCTAGCTATTTGAAAGTAATTTTATTTTTATTCATAATGGAGTGATATTTTTATTATAATACTAGTAACTATAATTAATTATTTTCTTTTAGGGGGGTAAATTGTATAGTATAATATATATTCTTTTTTAGAAATAATGATTTTTTTATTAATAGAAAGTTAATATATTAGATTATTTATATTTGTATAATCATGTTAAAAGTTTTATTTTCTATGAATTTCCTTAATCATGTTTGTAATATTTCATAGTATTGATGTATATTTATAATTTTGTGTTATTATATTATCATACTATATTGTAAATTATAAATTTAAAGATTCATAGGGCTTACGCCCCACGTCTCGAGGCTTATGCCTCGCCCAATACTAAGTAAAACGTCCCGCCTCATGCCCCCGCCTTTTAAAACACTGAGTGTGACTTATAATATTTTTTACATAGTATATAAATATATAATTTTCATTTTTAAAAAAATTAAAAATTTCATGCGCAAATTTCTGATCAAACTTAAAAACAGAAATTGGGATATAAGGAGTATTCTCTATATATACAAGCGGCTTGACAAGCACCTCTCGGGTATCTTGCCAGCTTACCGACCAAGGCTTATTTTGGTATTTACAAATTTTTTATGCTTTAACTTTTTTGTACTTCATCATTACATGGATGTACCTTTTCTTTTTTGGACAAAAAAGTCATATTATTTTCAATTATTTACAGTCTATCTTTTGAATGCTTCTACATAATTTTACTGAATATGTGGGCCCACTTGCATTGTACTCCATACATGTGTGATTGCTCCCTTTTTGAGACTCTCTTTTTACTTGTGGGGTCAACTTTATACTTACTGTAGTGATATTGTTAATTATAATTGCTAATTAAATATTGCATTAATAACCTAATCCTGGAAATTAAATTTTTTTTTGGTATGTATTTCAAACGACAACATTTTGGTAACTTTATCAAAATATATAAAAATATTATAAGTCACAATAATAATTGGTCTAAAATATTTAAAAATATTCGGTTAATTAGGATAGAGGAAATTAGAAAAAATAACATAAAAATTAATATAAGTCACGATAATTAATAATTTAAAAAGTTAAAAGACATATAAAAATTTAGTTGACTATCAAAATTCTATCAGTGCTACATAAATGGAATAGAGAGAGTAACATAGTATTATTTTAAACTTACGTAAAATAAGTACTATAAATTATAATAGTTAACGACTTAAAATCTAAATATAATTTTTAAATTCAATTGACTCTCCAAATTCTTTTTATGTCACATAAATTGAAACTAAAAAATACTGCCTCCGTCCACTTTTAGTTGTCATAGTTTCATAAATTACAATAGTTAACGACTTAAAATATCTAAATATCATATTAAAATTCAATTGACTTTCCAAATTCTATTTATATCACATAAATTGTAAAAAATATTGCATCCGTCCACTTTTAATTGTCATAGTTTCACTTTTTAGAGTCAAACAATAATAACTTTGACTAATATTTTCCGATGTACTTTTTAATCATATTGATATGCAAAAAAATTGAAATTAATAGTACTTTTCATACAATTTTTGAGTATCTAAATTTTTTGTTTAAAATATCAAATTAATATAATCTAACTTAATTTTAAAAATTAATCAAAAAATCAACAGAGGAAGTAACATATAGCACTGGCCCTGTATCTAGTTTAGTTACAGATGACGTGCAACTGTGCAAGGAAAAGAAAAGGCAAGGTCAAATCAAATATAATAAATAAGGTTAGCGCAAGTGGAATTTTATGCATGTATATTGCAGAAGTTTTGACCAAAGTAATACAAATATAAAACAGATGAACAAAAGTAATACACTTTTTAAAGAAATAACCAAAATAGTATAAACGCTATCATCAGTAATGTTTTATCTATTATTTTATTTATAAAAAAATGACGGACAGAAAGTGAAAAAAAACGAACGTTAACATAAAACGTTAGTAGCAGTAACGAATTTGCTTCAACTTATGTCAGTTGCTTGCATTCTAATTTTTTCTTTTTAATTAAATTTATCCTTTTTCTTTATTCGTTTACTTTTAGCATGGGATATGAATAATGTAATTTCTTCGATGTTTATGCTTGTTGGCATATGTTAGGATTGTGAAAATAGTATCAGTTTCTCTATGATTAAAATGGTGCAAATAAAAAATTAATTCAAGATAAATTTTGTAGTTTTAGATTTAACCTAATTACTAAGATTTTAATTATACTGACTTGAATGTTTAAAATAATAAAAATTACACTGTATTTTATTCCAACCACTTTACTTGTCGTCTTTGTGAAAAATAATTGTCATTTAAAAAAATAAATCAAGATATAGTTAGTTGTTTGTTTTCACCTTTATCTTAATTCATAAATATAGAGATATTTTGGATAAAAAAATTTAAATTATTTAATCAACACCACTTAAAATTTATCAATATTAATAAAACATTTATCAAATATTTATTTTTACAATTATTGAAATGATTTATTACCACACAAATATATATATATATAATTTATTTTAAATAAAAATTTTAAAATATGTAATTAACACTATTCCAAAAATATTGTGAATTAAATATTACAAGTACAACTGCAATTTCTTTTTCAAAAATGTAATTTTTCATATTACGTTATCAACAGTAACCATTTATGCTAACGGTAGTTGGTTTCCCTGTTTTCTATCCATTAATTTTTATGAATAAAATAATAGATAAAACGTTACTCATGAGAGCGTTTATACTATTTTGGTTACTTTTTAAGAATATGTATTACTTTTGTTCATTTGGTTTATATTTATATTATTTTGGTCAATCCTTCTATATTGCATTGCAATTTTTTTTGGTTAAACTAAGCACCGCAATTGTGTGATCCCAGTTAAACGTGTTATATGAAATGATGATCGAATGCAGAACGAACTAATTAGAAACAAAATTGAATTAACTTTTGTTCGATATTCAATATTCGATATGTACCCCCACCCCCTACTTGAGGCATTATCGAAGAGGAGATATATTTTAAATTCCTTTTAAAGCGAGCCAGACTAACTTAGCCAACAATTTCATATAAAGTCATTAGATCACTATCAAATTTGTAGTAAATTATACTTAGTTCATGACAATTTTGAAAACGTATTAAACCAGAGTGGGAAAGCCCTAAGAAAATGAGTCATAATAAAAGTGATATGCACTTGGTATGAAAAAAGATGTAATTCTTGTCCAACACATGAAACATATACTGCCACTTGATTGGGTCCAAAATATATGTTTTAATGAAAATGGGGCAAAAGGTCTTAATTGAAATATCTTTGTACTCATTCCAACAAGGCCAAAGGGTCAAATATGCCCTTGTACTTTAGAAAATAGTTTAAATATACCCTTCGTTATACTATTGGGTAATATATACCCCTACCGTTATACTATGGAACATATATACCCTTATTGTGGATGGAATGCCACATGACATCACAACATTTAAAAGACCCATCCCCAATTTTTTTTTACCCGTTTCACTTGCTCTTTTATATGATATCCGACCCAAAGCCCAACCCCATTACATAAACTGAAGCTCAGTAATAAGAAAATTTTGGAGGGAATGTTGACAGATTTTAACTCTGAATCTTGCTTCGCCGGCCATGGTTGCTACCACGGTAAGAGTCTTCAGATTCTGATCTAGTGCCGATGACCTCTTCTTCACCCACCAAATTTTCGGCTTCTTCATGAAATTGTTTGAGGTTCCAACTATCTGTAAATTCAACAAATTTAGAAATTCGGTTGGATCAATCAAGACACGAATCTTATGATTAATTCCCATTGAAAAATAGCAAGAAATTTTTTTATTGTCACTCTCAAAAATTCCAAGAAAATCCTTACAGGGTGATAGTCTTTATTTTACTTTTTGGGTCAAGAGACAGAGTATAGATACTGCTTTTAGTTCAATAAATTTTGTGGGTGTTTTTAATTTTCTGCCTTTTCGTCAATATCAAAAGCGACCAACCTCCAATTTCCTTTCTCTTTCTATTTATGCTCTAATCCTAATTTACAAATTAAAGATAAGTTAATTAAAAGGGAGATTTTGATGACTGGTTGTTGCTATTTTCTAGTTAGTTTTTATTGTTGGTAGTGTAATTTATTTGGAGGAAAGTCAAAAAAAACTTATTTTGTTGCTTGAATGGAGTATGATGTTGTTGGAGTAAATGGAAGTTGTGATACATAGCTTCAATTTATGTTGGATGGAGTTATGAAATAGGGATTTTGTTTTGATGGGGTTGTACTTTGGATCGGATAACGGATAAAAGAGCAAGTGAAGCGGGTCAAAAAATGGGATGGGTTTTTTAGGATCCTGTGCAGCCATGGTGCATTCCATCCAAAATAAGGGTATATATGTTCCATAGTATGAAGGTAGGGATATATATGACCCAATAGTATAACAAAGGGTATATTTAAACCATATTCAAAAGTATAAGGGTATATTTGATCCTTTTCCGTTCCAACAATAGTTATCTATTATTGACTTGACAAACACCTTGAGAAACAACAAATACTAGGAGTCATATTACTATATTACCCTTTGAATATATTAAATGTAATGCTTTGAGAAATGTATTATGTATTGAATAATATTTAATATGAAAGGTAAAATAGACACAAAAGGGTAAAGTATATCTTGATTTTCCAAATTGGACAAGTATTGTTGTACAACTAATTTTTGTAAAGTGGATAAGTAAATATGAATGGACGGAGTAAAAGATATACTCCCTCTGTCCCTAATTACTTGTTCAATTTTCCTTTTTTACTTGTCCCTTTTTACTTGTTCATTTTGACAAATCAAGAAAGGACAAAATCTTGGAAAAAACTTACCCGTACCTGGTGTTTACACCAAATTAATACAATTTTCATTATTATGTGATTTAATGAAGTAAAACACATGTTGATTAATTAAGGTTAAGTAAAATTAAGGATAAATTTAAACACATGGCATGCATGTATTGGTTTGGTGTAAACACCCGGTGCGGGTAAGTTTCACCCCAAAATCTTTTTACCTATTATACCCTCAATTAATTAATTTTGAAAAAGGTAGAACTTTTTGAAATTCTTAAATTTTTAATTCATTTACTTTATAATTAACAGGGATAAAATGGTGAATGCACTATGGCAATCATTATTTTCTTAATAGGTGTTTCAGATAAAAAATGGACAAGTAATTAGGGACTAATATAGTATTTTGTGTAAAGATGATCTTGTTAATATCACAGACGATGTACTATATATGTGCTTAGGAGTTAGGGGTGACAAAATCAAACTCAATCCGTCCAACCCATTTAAGTTTGGACGGGTTATTGACTCCCCCATTCACGAGTTCAACCCATTTCAATCCAACCCATTAAGAGTTTAGTTGATATGTAACCCGAATTGACTCATTAGAAATATTGTCAAAATATTTTTAATTTTTTTTTTCAATTTGATATGTTAAATATAGCCATAAAAAGAAAAATAATAATTTATAAAATATTTTAAAAGGCCAAGTAACCAATTATGTTTAGTAAAAATAGGGTTGGGTTGAGTGTTCACCCGTTATGTAACCCATTACTAATCCAAGCAAATTTCTGTTGAGTTGAATTGGATCTTACCCAATTATTATCTTAATCTATTATGACCTGCCTAAATTTGACTCAACCTACCCAATTGACACCCTATATGTGCTTTGTTTTTATGCCTTTTGCTTCCTTATTATATAAGGTCTGTTTACCGAAACATTCACTGAACCTAGTTCTTTACAACAGCGACGCATATTAAAAGTTCACAAAATCTGTTACAAAAGATGAAATTCTTGTCAAACACTTTATACGTCATATAGTACTCCCACTTGCCATTAATAATTTGAAGTAATAGAGAAACTTTGGTCCCCAAAAAACAAACCCACACAAAATGATCAAATCGTTACCCGTTTTAATACGTTTAATAGTTATCTTTACGGGCCCTATAGGCTATATATAGTTCTTCATTATTGACAATATATCAATAATAGACCCGTGAGTGTACTTTAGTTGATACAGACCACTTTGGAGTTTAGATATTTTATTTCAAATACGTCCACTTATGATATTTTGTTTCGAATACACTTTAGTGTTTAGATATTTTGCACAACCAATTATTTAAACGGAAAAAAAAGAAAATATCATAGATATATAAGAAAAAGCGACCTTTGGATATTTCATGGTCTCCATTAGAAATACGTCGTGCTATAAAAGTAATTACTACATGTATTATCTAGGACCCATCTTTATTAAAGTTTAAATTTTATTAATACCATCAAATCAAATTGATCTTAGGCATATTTATATGCCTAGAAAGCTAATTATGCCTGCATTTAAGCTTAGTTTGAATTCAATATGTGTTTGTTTATAGTCTTATCGAGTCTTTTGTTTGATTATGAGCTAACCAACATGATTAGTTGTGTAGGTGAGCTTAAGTGGAGAAACGAGCACGAAAATGGACAATGGGGAACACAAGAGAGCCAAGTCGATCGAAAGAAAGCAAGGAAGAAGCTGGAGGAAATGGCACCTAAGGCATCTATGTGCCCTCTCCGCGTCGCGGAGAGGAAGTAGAATTTGGCCCGTGAAAATCAAAATTTAGGCAGAGCACTCCGTGCCCTCTCCGCGTCGCAGAGAAGGAGTTCCAATTTAATTCAGCGAAGTGAGTTGGAGGCAGAACACTCCGTGGAGTGCCCGCGTCGCTAAGAAGGCTAATGCGCCTAGAATCAAATCTGAAAAGTCCCTCCCGCGTCGCGCCCCTTGTGCCCAGTTTTAGCCGTTTCAACTTTTAGTATAAATAGGTCATTATTTTATTTTATTAAAATATTTTTTCTAGGTTTTGAAGAACGACGACCTGGGAGAACGTTTTCACCATTGTTAGGGTTCTTTCCTAAACTTTTTTCCTTTCGATCTCTTTATGTTTATTGAACATTGCTTGATTGTGTCTTGGATTATGAGTAGCTAAATACCCTTGTTCTAGGGCTATGGCTACATGATGATTGTAATCTATTAAGTTTTCATTGGGTTAATGTCAATTATCATATGAATCTTTCTTATGTTCTTGCTTTTCGTATTTCGTGACTGATCACCATTGAAATAAATACACTGTCCAAATTGAACTCGGAAGAGGAATAAGAGGATAGAACGTGGGACATAAGGAGGATGATTAATTCTAAATAACTAGGGTTAATTTGTATTTAGGATAGGGATATACCTAGAAACTATGCTTGGGTCACCATATAGGAAGAAATCGTAATGCTCAGTACTTAATCCATCCTATCCCCGCTCAACGATGTAGTTAGGGTGGTATTTATCGTAGGCGATTAGAGGTCGGGAGACCATGATCATACATTTAACCCTGTGATTCATTGATTCGATAGTTGATAATTATCCATATAAATGATATTGATTGCATGAATCCTAATAGAAGCTGCAGCCCTGGACTTTACCCAATCACTGTTTTTAAACCCTTGAAATTGAATCGCGTTTGTTACATTTTGGTTACAATTTTAGAATTAGATAATAAATCACTTTTGAAATCTTGAATACACTTGTGTTTAGCTGAAAGTTAGAGAAATTGAGTGATTCTAAGTGTAAGTCTCTATGGGTATGATACCCGGCTCTTAAAAAGAGCCACTTTAATACTTGAATGACCACGTGCACTTGCGTGTGTGATTTGGACGCAACAAGTTTTTGGCGTCGCTGCCGGGGACTTTAGAATTAGGAATTATTTGATTTTTCTGATTTCTGAAGTTAAAAAGCAAGTGTTAACAACTTGATTCTAGTATTTCATTGTTGCAGGTTATATTAGAACTTCAAACTGGACAATGATCAAGGATTGGTATTGCCTCTAGCTGAACCGAAAAGATTCGTTCACTACCGAAGAAGGCAAAGGCGACTTACTTATCTGGTCCCTCTTGTTGCTAGTGAACCAACATCTCCAATAGCAAGAGTTGAGGAAGAGGAACCTGAAATAATGGCTGAGTTGAAAGTAAGAGACGTGGCAATCCCACATCCCACCAATGTGACATCATGCATTCAGAAACCTGAAGCTGGTGGAAGGTTTGAATTGAAGCAGAGTATGGTGCAATTATTGCACACTAATAGGCAGTTCACTGGTATGTCGCACGAGGATCCAACAGTTCACATTCAGAATTTCCTCAAGATCAGTGATACGTACACTCCAGCTAGAGTGAATGTGGATTATGTGAGGCTCACTTTATTCCCCTTTTCTTTGCTTGGGGAAGCAAAAAGATGGTTAAACTCAGAGTCCACGAACTCAATTACCACTTGGAATGATCTAGCACAGAAGTTCCTCATTCAATTTTTTCCATCTGGAAAAATAGCTAAGTTGAGGAGTGACATTTTGAGCTTTAGGCAGAAATTGGGAGAGAACTTGTACCAAGCTTGGGACAGGTTTAAATCGATGTTGATGAGTTGCCCACGTCATCATCAGTCTAATGAGGTGTTAGTACATACCTTCATTTAAGGATTGGAGCCTAACACCAAAATTCTACTTGATTCAGCTGCAAGTGGTTAGGCTTTGAAGAAGACATATGCTGAGCTATTCACCTTACTGAACAGGATCTAGCAGGGCAACCCTGAATGGAATGGAAGAGGGGTGAAATCTGTGATTCAGAAAACTGCAGGTATGCTAGAGGTAGATGTCGCGACCATCTTAACTGCACAGATTGCTGCTATGCAAAATATGATGAACACATACTTCAACAATCTAACATTGGGTCAACAGCCCTCACAGATAAATGTAGTTCAACAACCACCATCTAGGTGTGAGATCTGCGGAGGTGGTGACTATAGCGCAGAGGTATGTGGTGCAAACCCGGACTCTATTAATTTTGTAGGCAATGCCCAATGAGAAGGAGGCCAACAGAATTATGGGAACTCTTACAAACCAAGTTGGCGCACCCACCTGAACTTTTCTTGGGGTGGAAATCAAAATCAGGATCAACGCCAAAATCAGTATAGACCCCAAGGAAATGCACAGGGGTACTAATTACAGGCCTAACGGGAGCAGCCGAATAAGCAATCTGGAAACATAAGCATAGAGGAGATGCTAAAAAAGATTATGGCTAATCAAGCCAGTTAGCTGCTGATATGAGAAATAACCAGTTAGCTACATAGATTTTGGAGAAGAAATTTGGGCAGTTTGTTAGTGCCCAAAACTCACGACCGCAAGGATGTTTGCCGGGAAATACTAATCCCAATCCTAAGAAGGTAAATGCGATAGGTATATGCAGTGGTTTACAATTGGAGGAGTTAGCTCCTAAGAAAAGAAACACTGATGTTGTGAGTAAAGAAAGTGAACCTAAGGAGAGTGAAGTTGTTGCACAAGAAGAAATAGTGTAACCAATTGTTAAACCACCTCATCCATTCCCTCAAAAGTTCAAGAAACAGAAGAAGGATGAATGTTTTGGTAAGTTTCTCTCTCTTTTGAAACAAGTTCACATTAACTTGCCATTGTAGATGTTTTGCAGGGTATACACAGGTATGCGAAATATGTGAAGAAGATTGTGGTGAATAAAAGGAGGCTGACAGAATATGAGACTGTTGCACTTACTGAAGAGTGCAGCTCCAGAATCCAAAATAGGTTGTCCACTAAACTAAAAGATTCGGGTAGCTTTACGGTTCAGATCATTATAGGCAAAACATTCATGCGCGATGATTGTGTGATCTAGGAGCTAGCATAAATCTGATGCCAACTTCTTTGCACAAAAAGCTGGGGTTGGGTAGTCCTAAACCTACTACCATCATCTTACAGTTGGTTGATAGATTTGTAACTAGGCCTGAGGGTGTTGTAGATGATGTTTTAGTGCAAGTGGGGTCATTGATATTCCAGTAAATTTTGTTGTGCTGAATTTTGAGCCAGATCCTGAGGTCCCATTCATCTTAGGAAGACCGTTCTTAGCAACTGTGAGGTCCATGATAGATATAGCAGCAGGGCAACTTACTATGCGAGCACATGATAAAGTGAAGGTGTTCGACGTATATAAAGCATTAAAGCTGCCAGCGGTGTATGATGAGTTGTCTACCATAACTGTAATAGATCTTCAGGTAGAGGCTCGATATATTGCATCTAAGGACTCGTTAGAGTGAGTGTTAGTAGGGGATGATATTTATGGGGATGCTGAGGCACATGAAATTGTGAAATTTCTTGATGTGGCACTTGTAGGTACATCTGGAGATCGATGAGAGCCTCTAGATAGGATGTTAGGTCCTCCACCCAAGCCCTCCATTAAAAAAGCACCTCAGATGGAATTAAAAGCATTGTCAGCTCACCTTAGGTATGTATTTTTAGATGAAGATAAAACTTTACCAGTTATCTTGTCTACAACATTGTCTGATGAACATGTGAAAGCAACATTAATCATCCCAAAGAACAAGAAAGCAACTTTGGGGTGACAAATGTCCGACATCCATGGAATTAGTTTCGAGTTGTGCATGCATAAAATATATATGGAGGAAGGGTATAAGCCGAGTGCACAACATCAGCGGAGACTAAACCCATTGATGAAGGATGTGGTAAGAAAAGAGGTGATCCAGTGGTTGGATGCAGGGATTGGGTACCTAATATCAGACAGCAAATGGGTAAGTCCAGTACAGTGTGTGCCTAAGAAGGGCAGAATAACGGTGGTGACTGATGAGGAGAATGAGTTAATCCCACAAGAACAGTGACTGGGTGGCGGATCTGCATGGACTACAGAAAGTTGAATGACGCCACCAGAAAGGACCATTATCCGGTACCTTTCATTGATCAAATGTTGGATAGGTTGGTTGGCCAGGAATACTACTGTTTCCTTGATGGTTATTTAGGGTACAATCAGATTGTCATTGCTCCAGAGGACAGGAGAAGACCACATTCACTTGTCTGTATGACACATATGCGTTCAAGTGCATGCCATTCGGCTTATGCAATGCCCCAGCCACATTTCAGAGATGCATGATGGCAATCTTTCATGATATGGTAGAGGATTTTGTTGAAGTTTTCATGGACGACTTCTTGGTGTTTGGTGAGTCTTTTGAACTTTGTTTGACTAATCTTGGCAAAGTACTTGCTAGGTGTGAATAGACAAATCTGGTGCTAAACTAGGAGAAGTGTCACTTTCTGGTTCGAGAAGGAATTGTGTTGGGACACAAGATCTCCAAAAATGGGCTGGAAGTTGACAAAGTCAAAGTAGAGGTTATTGAGAAGCTGCCACCCCCCATCACACACTACTAAAAAACAACTAAAAATCGACGGAAGTAAAAGAGATGGACGGCGTCGCTCCAAAAAGCGACGCCATTAGCCACACTGTCCGTCGGTTTTTAATAAAAGTAATTTTTTTTTGAGAAAGCGACGGACAACATCGCTTAGTCCGTCACTTCTTTTCGCGGATTTTTGCACCAAATATATATATATATATATAATGAATAATTAATTATTTTGTATAGATAGCGACGCAGTTCGTCGCTTTCTATTAAAAATAATTATTTATTAATTTAAAAAAAGTCATACCGTCCGTCATTTTTTATTAATTTAAATTCTTTAATTATTTTTTTAAATAAGCGACGGAATGCATCTTTATGTCCGTCGCTTTTTGGTCAAATATTTTAAGAAAGCGACGGACGGTGTCTCTTAGTCCATCGCTTTTTGGTCAAAATGTTGGTCAAACATTTTTAAAAAAAGCGACGGACATAAAGACATTGTCGGTCGCTTTCTTTAAAATATCTGCTAGTGCAAACAGGAATTTCCCCATTTCTCCATCTTTCTTCTTTCTCTCTTCTCTCTTGACAAAGTGACGCCGGCGCCCCTGCCCACGCCGCCCGTCGCCCCTGCCCACGCCGTTGCTGACCACCGTCGATCCCCACCCTGACCCACTGCCCTTCTCCTTTAATTAAAGGTTAGGGTTTATAGTTCCATTTTTAATTTCTTTCAATTTGAGTATTGAATTTGTTAATTAGTTCATTGAATTAGTTTTTTTATTGATTGTTAGTTTAATTCATTGTTAGTTAATTAGTAAGTGAATGATTTAGAGTTTTTTATTTTGTTAATTAGTATTGAATTTGTTTTTTATTGAATATTGTTTTAAGTTTAATTGATTGTTAGTTTGAATTAGGGATTATTTGATTGTAAGTTTGTGTTGCTTGATTATGAATTGAAAATTTTAATGTTAGGGTTAGTTTGAATTAGGTATCTTAGGATTTGTTTGAATTTCGGTATTTCTTGAGTTAATTAGTTTGATTTTGGAATTGTAAGATTAGTTTGAAGTATTATTGAGATTTTAGGACTAATAGTTTGAATTTGGAATTACGAATAGGTAGCTAGTTTGAATTTAGGATTTTAGCACTAGTTAGAATTTGGGATTTTAGGACTAGTTTGAATTTGTGATTTTAAGAGTAGTTTGAATTTTGAATTTAGGACTAGTTTGAATTATTATTGAGATTTTAGGACTACTAATAGTTTGAATTTGGGATTCTAGCACTTAATTTTTATTTTATTAGAACTTGAAATTAGAATTAGAACTTGAACTTGAAATTAGAACTTGAACTTGAACTTAGAACTTGAACTTAGAATTTGAAGTTGAACTTAGACTTGAACTTGAAATTAGAACTTGAACTTGGAACTAATTAATTAGCTTGAATATATAACTAATTAAGTTTAGAAATTAGATATGAACTTGAATTCAAAACTTGAACTTCTTAAAACTTGAATATTTATATATATAACTAATATTCTTGGATTTGAATTTTATATTAAACTAATTTTAGAACTTTTCGTGCTAGGCAATTGAGGAAGCTCAACATCTAAAAAAGTTGATACAAGACTATATTGTAACTTGAATTTAGAACTTGAACTAATTGAACTTAGAACTTGAACTAATTGAACTTAGAACTTGAAGGTTATATATAACTAATTGAATTTGTGATTTTAAGACTAGTTTGAATTTGAAATTATAACTTGAATTTACTATAAATTGAACTTAATTAGGAATATGAACTTGAAATGTTGTAGACTTTAATTTATTAGAACTTAATTTTTATTCTTATTAGAACTTGGATTTTATTTGAACTTAATTAGAATTTTGTAGTACTTGAAAATCTTATTGACCTTAATGAACTTAATATAAATTAATTACAACTATATTAAATTTAATTAATTTATAATAACTTGAAGACTTAATTAGGAATTAATATAAACTTAATTTTGATCAACTAATTAACAGAACTTGAACTTAATTAATTATTATTGATTGATTAATTAATTAATTAAGCTTTAACTTTGTAGATCTTGAACTAATTGAACTTAATTAGACCAAACAAAGCATATTTTGAACTTGAACTTAGACTTGAACTTGAAATTAGAACTTGAACTTAGAATTTGAACTTGAACTTAGACTTGAACTTGAAATTAGAACTTGAACTTAGAATTTGAACTTGAACTTAGAACTTGAACTTGAAATTAGAATTTGAACTTGAACTTAGAACTTGAACTTGAAATTAGAACTTGAACTT